>JAQSVH010000012.1:12652484-12670109 GCA_029448705.1 Adansonia digitata
TAAGAAGAAAAAAATAGGAATAAGATAGTGAACGTTTAATCAAAATTTCAAAAATAAATTTGACCCACGTTTAATCCGAGTTTGACTATGATTAACTAAGTTTGACAAATCTAACCACTTTGATCCCCTTGACCTTACTCAATTATGCTTTATTTAACTTGTTTGACTAGATTTGATCAAGTTTGACCTGAATTGATCTTTTGGGTTATTGTCTTAACCATGATTCATTGAGACTTCAAAATTTTTGTGGGATTTAGAGAGGTTTCGGACCACAAAAATTTAGGGTTTGGGAAGATCAAGGGAAACACTTCTATCAAAAGTTAAGGGTCGAGATAGTTTATTCGATAAATGCCCAAACAAAATTAAGTATCTATGATGAATTTTTTTGACAGTGCACTTTTATTGAATTTGTTGAAACATTATATATTTGACCAAATACTGTAATTGGAAGTGTCAATTATTGCATGTAGTATAATATTATTATTTTAAGTAATATATTAATTAATTTTAAAAAATATATATATTTTGACAGCACTAGTTAGCAAGACAACCATTAATATAATAAATTTGGAATGCTTAATTGTAAAATTTTGAATTTAGATACTAAATCGTTCATAATAATTGGAGCACTTGGATTTTAACTCATCAATCAATGATATCTCATACATTTTAACTAAACACAAAAAAAATTAAAACCACAAATCATTTTATCTTTTTCCTTGTCTTTGTCCTTTTACATAGACGAGGGACTTAGTTCACCTCCGTTGCGCATAGCCAAATTTTTTTTATCAATATAATCTAAAGTTGTATTTAAAAACTTAAATTTTGATTTAGATTTGTATTTGAAATTTTTTTTTTAAATTCATAAATTTAAAATTTTTTATTTGGATAATTAAGATTTGAATTTGGATTTAAATAAAAATTAATTTTGAACTTGAAAATGATAGAGTAATAATGAAAGAGTGATTTTATAAATTCTCGCTTTTTATTAAAATTTTTAAATTTTAAATTTAAACTATTCAAAATTGATATTGAATTTATCTAAATATAATTTTTTATTTAACATTTAAACAATAAAATTTGAATTTGTAAATCTAAATTTGAATTTTTTTAACCTAAACCTATATTTTTAAATGGATCATTTTTTATTTCCATCGGAGAAGATTTTGTGAGGAAGATTAAACCAACATAGCTCATAGCTAAAGGACACGCAAAAGAGCCCCGGGGGGGGGGGGTGGGGGAAGGGTGACTAAGGACCATAAACAAAGAAGCCTAGAATACTTGGCTTAATTCCTGCCCCATTCTGCTACTCCCTTCTGAAATACTTGACAAACAACTTATATTTCATTGGGTTGAAGAAGTACCCAAGAACAACTCCGTGCACCAGGCCGCTTCCATACCCCCATAGGACGACCGTCCGGCCAAATTCAAGCCACGAATCTCGGACTTCGTCTTTATTCGAAGATGAAGGTGGTGGTGCTGATGAGCCCTCTGAATAGCATTTCTTAGACAAAGGATTCCCGCATAATCCTGGGTTGCCCTCAAATGAGTTGTTTGGGAACGTCGCAAATTGTTTGCCCTGTGGTATGGGTCCGATTAGTTGATTATGAGATGCATTAAAAAATTCAAGGAAAGACAGCTGCAGTAGCTCGTGAGGGATCTCTCCGGAGAGCTTGTTTTGAGACAGGTCCAAAGATTGAAGTTCTGTCAGATTCGCCAATGATGATGGGATTGGACCAGAAAGAAAGTTGTTGGAAAGGTTGAGGAATTGAAGTGCCTCTAGAGTCTGAATGTCTTCGGGAATGCAACCTTCAAATCTATTGCTTGAGAGATCAATGGCTGCCAAGAATTCCTGAATCTTCTCGTATTTTGTCTCCTTGCCTTTGTTTGTCATTGTCATTGAGTAAGAAATGCTGTAAGACCAATTGTATTCTGGTATTCCAAAACTGTCCTTTGCTCCCAAGTACCGTAACTTGCCAACATCAACAACTTTCATGGCCTTCCATCTTTGGAAATGACTAGATGGCAATCGACCCATAAATTTATTGAAGGAGAGATCAAAGATTCGCAACTTGGGAAACTCTTTTGTTTTTGGTTTTCCAATGGAGCCATGAAATCCATTATGTCGTAGAATGAGAATCCTTAACTCTGAGAGCCTGCCCAACCAAGAGGGAAACGTATCCTTTATTTGATTATTTCCCAAATTAAGAAACTCTAGCGTGTTACAGTTAACCAGTGATCTCGGGATACGTCCATTCAATTGATTTTGGCTAAGGTCAATCACCTTCAATTTGCTTCCTTTTTCGCATGCTTGAGGAATAAGGCCATGAAAGTTGTTGTTTTGTAGATTCAATACTAAAAGTGATTTGCTTAGATTGCCCAAACATGGTGGAAGCAGGCCGCTAAACTTGTTATTTGATATGTCAAGTATAGTTATAGAAGTCAGATTGCAGATCATTGGTGAGATTTCTCCCCTCAGTAAGTTGTTTGAGATGAAGTAATGTTCAATGGAAGCGGGTGGAATTGGAAGGGATCCTCGCAGCTTGTTATAACCAAGGTCCAAACGTCTCAGATTGGTCCATGCAAGAGCCACGAGAGGCGCGTGGAAACTTGTAAGGAAGTTTCTACTTAAATCTAAAACTTCAAGAGTTTGGACGCTCAAGCCCCATATCCATTTGGGGATAAACCCATCGATTTTGTTTCCAGAAAGATCCAAATACTCCAGTTCATCCTGATCAGAAAGAAAATCTGGAAACTCAAATAAGTTGCATGAACCCAATGTTAACAATGTGAACTTTGGAACAGTAGCATTCATAACGGTTGTGGTGAGGAATGAAAAATTATTACCAGACAATCGGAGATGCTTGAGATTTTTAAGATTTATAAAGGATTCTAATTTGTAGGCACCGCTGAGGTGATTTTGCTCTAAATCAAGAAATTCGAGATCCACTAAATTAAAGATCGATTCCGGAATCTGACCCCAAAATATGTTTGCACCAAGATCCAAGAGGACTAGCTGAGTAAGATTCCCTAACCAAGGTGGGATTCGGTAGGAAAATTGATTACCATAAAGGCACAAATGAGTAAGCTTGGTAAGGTTTTTTAGAGAAGATATGATGTTACCATATGAGTTTGTATACTCTACATCCAACAAAGTTAGTTTGGTTAGCTTACCAAGCCAAGACAAAGTGCCAGGGCTAAACTCATTGGAAGCTATTGATAGGCCAGTGAGCTCACTAAGGTTAGCGAAGGAAGTGGGGATTTGTCCGGAAAAATTGCAGTTTCTAACATCCAAGTTTGATAATGACTTAAGATTCCCAATTGATTTTGGCAGCTTACCAGAGAAACCTGTATAGGCAAGTCTCAATGATACAAGAGAACTATTTTTGTAAAATTCTGGTAAATGTCCCATGAGAAACGTATTGTAGGATGCACTAAGAATTTGAAGATTGGGTAGTTGAAAAAGTTTAATAGGAAATTCACCATGCAATTCACAAGCCTCTAGAGAGAGATATGTCAAAGATGATAAATTTGCCAAACTCTGGGGGATCGTTGAACTTGCTTTCACCTCGTCAAGATTAAGATGCTTGAGGTTCACTAACCTCTCGGTTAAACTTTTGAGGCTTGGATTTTTGAGCTCTAGTCCATTCCAGTGTAGATCAAGTATCACCAAGTTCGAGAGCTCTAGAATTTCAAACGGAATTTGACCTGAAAAGACAGAGTAAGAGAGGTCCAAATGTGATAGCCTTGAAAGTTTCCCAATTGCGGAAGGAATTTTAGAGCCATTGAAGTCATTGTCCGAGAGATTGAGCCTTCTGAGGTGATGCAGATGAAAAAGGCTGCTGTTGGAATCGATAGAACCATAAAGGAAGCTGCTACTCAGATCAAGTCCAATAACATGACCAGTGTTGTCATCACACTCAATGCCATCCCAAAAGCAGCAATTCCCACCATGTTTTCCTTCAAGTTTCCATGAACCAACCTTCGGATATGCGAAACTGTAATAAGAAGCAGATTGGTTGAAATTGAAGCTTTCCTTCAACCGCAGCAAAGCAGAGCGTTCAGAATCTAGACAAGGTCGCTGCATAGAAAAAACACATTGAGTAAGAAATTGTGGAAGAATTAAGAAGAGTAAGCCTTTTAGCAGAAAGTATCGTAATAATTGCTCCATATTAGCCGAACAATTATTTTTGTATTAAAAGGTTGCAAATGGCAGCCACTTTTATAGACAAATATGAGCACTCCATGCATCAAAGTCAAGTTGTGCCCACCAGTTTTCTAAGTACAATTAACATTAAATGAATGTTCATTTTGCCCTTTGTAATCAAAATGGACTTTTGTTAAAATATATATAATTTAGTTGGTCAATATAATTTTGCATCTTTAGCATGTATAAAATTTTTTTATAAACACTGATAATTTAGAATATTTATTTTTAAAATTTATTTATTCTTTTAACATTAAAAATACGTAATTCAAAAATCAAGTAGTAGTTTTTTTCAATATAAAAAAGTCTTGGTTTATGAATAAAGAAAGAGATTGTAAATACTAAACTAATGACAAATTTAACGAAACAAATTTATCATGTACAGAAAAACAAAAAGATTTACTAATAATAATCAAAGTTCAATGATGCTATATACTTAAATGGCAAATTTGCTCACATGTCTCACTTTGAGATGTTATCAAAATATTTTTGAACTTAATTGCTGGATTAATTCAGATGCATAAGATCTGAGATGAGATAGCTAGACATAATAGATCTATTGTAGACATAATTAAAGGAGTTCTAATTGAAAATATAAAATCATGAAGAATATCATCATATTTACAACATTTAATATATATATATATATATAACAATCACAACTTTCCATGTATTTACTTAAAAATACAAAATCAATTGATATATATAGATAAATTGGTACAAATTTCAGTGACTGTTGCGTATAGAAGCGTCAAGCACGCAAATTATTAAAGGTCATCGTCTTCATCCCATTTTCTATTGTCTTATTCGTAGAAAAAAAGAGTCAGGCTTTAATAAAGTCTTCACTTATGACAATTAAACTAATGGCTGAAAATTACGTATATTTGGCCGGCCGTAAAGAATAAGGTCCTATGCAGGCCAGGTTCTTCCACAACTAATTCATCCATATCGTGTGGAACGGTCCAGTCTTAGGGTCTTAACAGTAGCCTTTTCCAACAATCTTCCTCAGTTTTTTGTCCAACCACAGTCACGGATTTAGATATATTTATGTATCCAACTCTTGTTCATTATTTTTAATATATCATTTTATTATTTATAAAAATAACTTTATAAGTAATAAATGGATGCTACATGAATAAATTATAATGATAAATATGTTAAAAACAATAAAAAATAAATTAAATCTTAATTCTAAATTTAGAATTGAAGAGAAGTGGAATTAACTCACTCAACTAGTTTTCTCCCTTATATAGTTAATTTGATTTTGTACAAAGTTCAAAATTTTAAGTTGATGTTAGACTTTCATATATATATATATATATATATATATTACAAAATTACTCTTGGTTTATAAGAAAAGAAAAAAGTTAATGTTTGAATCTAACTTTTAACAAGCTAGGATGAAGTCATTGTACGGAAAGGGAGTGTTATGAGAGGTGTTCATGGGACCATTATACCAAAAAGTACAGGTATTCATGAGATAAATTATTTTAGATTCAAGTTAAGTTAAAGTATAGTATTAATATCATATATATTTTTTTTTTAAATTTAACCCAATTTAAAATATATCTTTAAATTTTGCTTAAACTTATCCATATGAAAAATAATATTATTTTTTATTAAGTTCTAAAATATGAATAATTTAACATGATTTTAATATTTATACGATAATATTATATATTTATTATTTATATGATATAAATTTTATAATATAAAAGTATAAAAATAAGATTTTATATAATCAAAAAAATAAAACAAGTTGAATAGATTTCGAACCTTGAATGTTGAAGTCAAGTTTTGATTAAATTTTTAAAAGGTTTTTTTTGCCCAGACCTTTTTTTTAAGTTTATTATTCTTATTCAAATCCACCTAAATATAGAATTTAGGTGAATAACCTCATCTTTGAACATATATATAAGTTATCCATGTTTTCATTTGCGAGAAAATTTCTTTAAGTTATATTGACGAAAGTGCTTAATTTGACAATACACCTAAAGGTTTTAAAATGGACTTTTCGTGCTTATTTTAAAAATGAAGAACGACAACAATTAATGTATAGTTTTAAATTTTTACCAACAATTACATGATCTTGAATTTTTAATTTGAACGATGATGAATTAGTTTTTAGCAAATTTAAATATTAAAAATATAATTCCATTTTAAAAATTATTAAAATTTTAAATTAAATTGTACATTTTTTATTTATTAATTGAGGTGTTACCTTAAATTTGAAAAAAAAATTGTAAACTTTTGAAGTAGGAAAATAAAAATATTTTCATAATTACTAGAGTCCAAGATCAAAGAGATAATTCATACATAAATAATAATAATAGAAATAATAATTATTAAAAATGTTAAAAAATTTATAAGTACTTAATTAAGGTAATATTTACTGACAAAATTTGTAATTAATGTATTTTTTTAAATTTAATGAAATAATATATTAAATATAAAATTTTTCTTAAAATAAAATTTCAATAAAATTTAATAAATACTTATAAATTATATACCCTCAATTGAATCTCAGTAAATATACATACTATTATTCTTTGAAAGCTAAGTGATAACGGTTTAATTTTAAATAAAAATATAATTAATATATAATATTTTAATTTTAAAAATTAAATTGAACCTAATAATATTTTTGACTGAATTGATTCAAAGCAAATTGCATCGGTTTGGTTTATCAATTTTTAAAATTATAAATTTTTTTAATATTTTTTCTATATTAATTAAAAAATAAAATATTTGTTTTATATTATATTACAAAAATAAATTTTAATTTGATTTGATTTGATTTAAATAATTATAATTTTAAATTAAAAATTAAAATAAAATTATATAAATCTAATTTATATTCAAAATAAAATCGAGCCGATTTAATAAAAATCAAATTGATCACTATCATCTGAATCGATTTTTGATTTTTTCGAATTTTTTCTTTGCCCTCACAGAAATGCACATCCATCCATTTTTTTTTTCCTTGTCATGTTTCTTGCCTTCGTCCAATCAAAGGAACTCGGCGTTTTTAACCACACATTTGAGCATTATCTAAGCAAGTCCAGTCAGTACCCCATACCGTCGGCCAAGGTTATTGAAAAGTTGTAAGTGGAAGTCAGTCTCGTAAATGAAGGGTTATTGGAATTTTAAAGTCGGGCCGTCCTAGTCCTGGGCCATTAATTGCGGTACAAATACATTACAAGACAGGTAGGTCCGCGGTGCTAGAAAGTGAAAGACCCATTGGAGGCGTTTAGGAGAATTCAAATAGGGCAGGCAATACGTCGTCGGGTAAATTTCGCATCAAACCATGTAGAATGGAACATATTTACTGAATTAATGATAAAAATGATACTTTAAACAATATTTTTTTACTAATAATGAAATCATGATAGTTGATATTGTATTGGTTATCGATCATATGGACTGATAATTCTCATTTAAAAAAAAAATTTAAAATTATATCAATTTTACTTTTGTTTTAGTTTTATGTCACTTCATATCAATTATATCTATCCATATCAATTTTTATCAATACATATAGACCCATATTGCAGCAGGGATACAATCAACATATAGAGCAACCTTTCCTTCGTCAGGTTGCAGTGCATTTGGATTTTCAAAGTGCAGCCTGCATGAACATGCAACATAGAGTTACAAAGAAATGTTGAAAGGTGACATGATAGTAAAATACCTTGACAGTGGCAGTAAAGTCAGCTGCACCAAGCCTAACTCTGGCATAGCCATTACCCTGGGGAATGACTACGAGTCCAGGTCTCAGCTGTCAGAACGAAGGTCTTTACCAATCCCACTTGATCCGAAATGTTTTCCTCCTGCAGAAACTCATAACCCTCTTCGCATGTTATCTAAGGGTCACCTCAGAGAACAAAATTCATAGCCTTAACGAGGGGCTATTGTTGAGGAAAGAAGGATAACACATTATTATGTGTCGGCTCATAAACAAGGGTATACACAATTTCTCCATTAAGGCATTTTTGTTCGATTAACAAAATTGTGAAGACGTATTACACCTTCAAAAGTGAATAATATTTTATAATAAATAAAATTCGATATTTTTTATATCAACAGATTGGATTTAAAAATCCAGAATGATTTATTTCACTTAAATTTAACATTTTTGGATATGATATAAAAACAAGATAAATATAAAACACATTTAATAAACATAAAAACAATATAATAATTTGACATGACACCACACGTTTAATACATATTTCATATTCATGCTTAAAATTTTAAAATATTTAATAATTTATAATGTATTTATATTTAAATGCTAACATTAAAAAAAATTATATTATAAGCATATAAATGGCGTTAGCTTTACCTGAAGCAAATACCCATTTAATATAACTTGGATTTCAATTTCTTTGAACCCCAATTGTTAAAGGCTATTCGGCCTATTTACCGAAATGTTTGCTACTTTGGTCCAATTATAGAAATATCTATGTGCAGAATTAACTAGGAAGCAGTTGAAATCTTCTAAATATTTCCTGCTTTTTATTTTTTATACAGATAATTATTTCACTAAGTGTGAAATGAAAAAGTTTCACAATCATGGTCAGTGGATGACACTTATACCATAAAATAATTAAAAATAAATAAATAAAACATGCATCATAATATTAATCCGATTATAAAAGTTTTTTTTACTATTAATGTATAAAATAATTATCTTTTAATTTTTATACTTATTTAATACTTTATCTTTAACTCATAATCAACGTATAAAATAAAAAAACAATTAAAGAAAACAGTGATTTCAGCCGCCAACACTTTGAACTGGAAGATTTACGACCAAGCACACTTACTATATCGATACATTACTTTTGGGAACACAATTCATTATTTAGAGCATTCAACTCCCACAGTTTATTTTTTTTTTATTTTAATTTTGATTTGCACTGTCAAAGCCCATTCCTAATATCATGCTAATGACATTAGTTAATCTCTTTTACAAGTACTCCATTTAGATGTCAAAATTGTATGGTGCATGTCTCCAAGATTTGCTCAAGTCAAGCCGGATTCGAAATATGGATATGATCTAAGCTTACACATATTTATAAATGATAGTCTAATTTTGATTTGGATCTTTCATATTATTTTTTATTTTATAAATATATTTTAATTTAATTTTTAGTAAGTTTTTTATTGTTAATATTTTTTTAAAAATGTACAGTATGACTTCCACTGTAAAAGTTTTCAACCAGTTAACAACTTGTAAAAAAAATGTAATTATTATTATAAAAATTGAAATTTTATAATTAAAAAAACCTTATTCAGGTTAGGGAGGTTAAAAATTCTTTGTTCATAGCCTGAGCTTTTTTAAATAAGCTTTATTTTTTTTGTCCCAGCTCATTTTTTACGCTTAATATTTTAATTCAAACCCTTCAAATATCAAATAAATATTCGATTTTAAAGAGATAACTCAATCCTTAAAGAGGTCTAATTGTTAGTATTGCTCATTGGTTAAAAAAAACTGAAGCCAAACTTTTAGAAGACAAATAGTCGTGCAGATTGCATTTTGAATGCACGTTAGAATTTTGATGAAAGTTGAATATAAGTATATATTTGATATAAATATAAATTTTTTAAATTTAAAAGATAATCTAACAAATTATTAACTAATGTATAAATATGCTAGGGTTTATTATTTATACGAGTTAGTAACGCCAGTGCCCAATGCTAATAATCACATGGCATGTCTTGACATGCTTCCCATTGCACGGATAAATGCTTTAGCCATCAGAATTCTTAGCATGGCTAGCCATGCATGAATGCATGCCTTAAGAATTCCAAGCAAATGCTTATAGTATCAGATTGGAAGAGCAAATATTACTATATATTATATAAATTAGGTCCATTGCAGGCAGCATGCACGATCATGGGCCAAGGGGTAATATAATATATTATCACCATGAAGATGAACCTTGAAAGCAGAAAAGCAAAAGAGAACAGGATAAGTTTTTTTTTTTTTTTTGCCGGAGAATGCACTCTTTTACTAAAAGAAAGAATACATAAAATTAGAAACGAAACCCACCCCCCCCCCAACTAAACTAACTAAAAGATTAATAAAAAAAGAACCCCACAATTGGCTCCCCAGTTACGACGCCTTTTCCAGCTCTTTCTCAACATTCTCCTTAATCCCCCATAAAAATATCTAGAAAAATTAAAGAACCAGCTTTTCTAGGCACTTTCCCAAAGCACAAAACAAAGGCACAACTCGAAAGAGACAAGAGATGTCCCTTCTTTTCTATCGATATCGCTTCCCCAAAGTACGTTTAATCCCCTTCAACTTGGCCCCCCCTTTACCCTACCGTCATCATTTCCCCTTCCAATGCCCTAAAATCCCTACCCACTTGCGCGATCTTGACCCTACTGTGCGCCAAAATCCCATAGGTGTATCCTCGTGTCACTGCCCGCTGCTGCCACGTGCCTATCATTGGCCACCATGGCGTCGACACCCCCTATGTTCTCGTTCAAAGTATACAAGTGTTGTCCTTGCTCTATTTCCCACACCCTTACAACACCCGCAGCGCACATTAGTGCATACCCTTGGTTCATGCAACCCATGACGTTGACGTTCCTCTGCCTTGTGTTGAATCTGCATACCTCCTCTAGTGTATCTACACGGCGGACGATTGCCCGCCCACGGTTGTCCACCATGATGAACGCCTCGTTGTTAGTATCGAAGGACGTCACTGTAAGCCCTCTTCTACACTCCTCGTCGTGCAATGGAATCTCCGGGTTTCTCAAATCCAGAACCATGTACCTCAATCTCGTACAAGCCACCGCCATTTCCTGACTCGTCACCCTCACTCGGCCTATGGTTTCAGTCAACTCAGTCAACGTGCGCCACCCCATCAAGGCTTCAGGGTCAGTCAAAGATGTGTTCACGTAAACTAGCTCTTCAGTGTTACCGTCCCAAATGCGGATAGCACGACCAGGAACGCCTGCGTAAAGGCCCACCCACCAGCGCCCGCATCCAGTGAAGTCCACCAATGCACCGTCGTCCACGACGTTGCCCAAATGGGCCCTGCGTGCAAGGACCTCCCCGTCTATTATCGCCACGTGGATGTCACCATCCAACGTGGCGAAAATGATTCTGGGGTCCGTGATGACAATGCCGGATACCGCGCGTGAGAAGTGGCCGAAACGGTCGCGGGGCTGTGGCTGGAACGTACCGACCTGTTGGCGGGTAGCGAGGTCGAAAATGCGTACACTGCCATCAGCGAAGCCGCAAGCAAGGTGGGTGTCAGACAAGGTAAGGCAACGGCACGTCAGCCCATCTGGGATTTCCACGCCGGCTGGATCAAAGTGGAGGGTGTCGTGAAATGATCTCCCAGCACGAAAATTCTGAGCCGTTTGATGACGATGTATGTATTCTTCACGCCAAGTGGGGCTCCTGCGGAGGTTCCGGCCCCATATGACGCTTGTAAGTCGGTGCCACAGTGGATCAGAGCGAGAGACAGCATGCCACGTGGAGCAAACCTGCACGGAAATCATTCCACTTGAGAAAAACTAGAAAGAAAAGGAACCCAAAAGTACAGAATTTGAGCTCATGCATGATGCGCCCACGTCAAATCGTTTATTTAGGGTTGGAAAATTAAAGGAGAAACAATGGAAAACTATAAGACGCGACAACATACAATAAAATTTGATAAAGCAATTAAACAAGAATCGGATGAAATTACGCAAAAGATGATGTAATAATTAAATTTGAAGTTAAACCTGTATTAGAATAATTGCACAAATTATTTATTTCCCAGTAAAGGATGGATTGATCCAGCTGCAGACTGTTGATGACGAAATGAGGAGATCAGCCGCAGCATCATGAAAGAAAAGGGTTCAGTTTAAGGAAACAATGTTTAAGCATTCGCTTTATATTTTATAACAATGGCATCAGCCATGCCATGCGCATAAAGGGCTTTCATTATTTTAATAATGACAGAGTTGAAGCCGAGCAGAGAGAGAGGGCGGCAGTGGTAGGACGAGAAACGAGGACTATAGAGGGGAAGAGAAAGTAGTTTTCGTGTTCAGATGTCAGAAGCAGCCAGACCTCTTAATAAAAAAAAGGAAGATGATGGGCATCCTTTAGTTTTGACAACTTTTTTTTTTCATATTGAAAAAATATCAATGTTGAATTCGACTTGTCTTGTAGCAAAGACTTGTAGTAGTACAAATACGCAATCACATATCCTACTGTCAGCACCAGCAAGATTGTGCAACACCTCTTTTTTCATATTTTCAAATCCTTTTGTTTCATACTTTCCTTTTTCTTGCTTTCAGCCTTTCATTTCATGGAGAAAGCCAGCAGCAAAGAAGAGAACAAAGATAGAAAATTTCAGTTGCTGCAAGAACATGACCAAAGAGTCCTCCGAGGGTCAGGCGGTCGGAACATGAAAACTTTGAAACCTGAAGAAGCAAGACTTAGTGAAGAAAAAGGAGGGGAATTTTGAAGGAGGATCTTTTATTTTATTATTTATCAGTGTCAAGCAAAAAGGACAAGGGGGGACTGTTAGCTATGGTCCATAATGAAGGAACAAACACAAAGCGTTATGCAAAAATATATTGAAACATTGGATGGCATCGGCAACTTTCAAGCGTCCCATATTATCTTTATATTTTTGCTCCTCTTTCATTTCCAAGAAAGGGTTCGGCAAAGGCCTGTCTTCTTAAAGGCAGAGCATCTAATAGCCTTCTTTACCCCAGCTTAACTTTTTCTACTCTTTCTTTGACTCTTACGACCCACACTTCTACTTTCCCCCGTACCTGCTCCAGGCCACCAGCTCCAATCCACCCCTCCTAGTGTATAATATAATATAATATAATATATGTTTTCACTTGTTAGCAATTGGGAGTTGGGACCCCGTCTATGGATCATGATTTATAATCATAAAAAGACTGGATTTCCTTACCTTCTCTTTTAACATTGTTTAAATATTTCTAGTATTATTAGACTAGTCAAACTATATGATTATTTATTAACAAATTATGTACGATTGTAAGTACTGAACAATATTTACATAACATAGGAAAAAAGAAAAGAAAAAAAAAAATCTAAACTTCATCTAATCTTTCACATCTTCTTTACAGGAAGATGTCTAAGACTCTAGAATCATATATATATATATATAGCTAAAAGAACAAAAAAGAAGTCACTAACTGAGCTCTGGGCTTAAACAAATTGAGAGGAACTTATCTGAGTAAAAAAAAACAGCATTGGGCTCTATGACCTTTTCGCCTTTCGGCATTGAATTTTCTGGCTTTTGACTGATATCCCCACCCTTTAGTACGTCAAACATCAGTAGTGAGATCTAAAGAACCATATGGCCCTAAGCAAAGCCTTGAATATTGTTTCCGCATTCAATCTTTGAATATATTAATCATTTTATTTAAACGTTTTATTATGCAAAATACCTAATCATTTTCTTGATTTCTTCATTTTCCAACCAACCATAGAAAATGCTAATAATTTGATTTGAAATTTGAAACCACTACACTAATAATTTTAAATTTAGAGCAATGATTTATATAGTCTGGTCCGGTAATCCAAATGCTATAAAATCTGGTTTCACTTGACTTTCAAGTCTTTTGAATTCTGATTACCAGAGCTTTTCCATTAACATGCTCGAGCAATAAAATTTATTATGGCTTTGACTGAGGTAAACAAACTGTACAAGCGCCTGATCTCTTGTTTGACAAGTAAAATGACAGGCATTATTATCACTATAAAATATGGGATTGAAGCATGAAACTCTGATCATGCTGCAAACCAAAATTCCTAAAGTACTATTCTACATATATATATATATATATATATAAGAAGAAGCAGCAACAGTTGCCATATATATATATATATATCTAAGAAGTTTCCGGCATATCCAATACTAACCAAATATAGAAATATTAGACTTACATGAGCAATGTAAGAGACGTACAAAGTAGAAGGGACCATAGCCTTAAATCATGCTAAATGCTACACATAATTCCGAACACGGTTAAAAATTAAAGCGTAGGCCTCAAAGGTCTCTTTCTACATTTGCATTAGGAAAGAAATAATCCCAGGGATGTACCTGGCTAGCAAATGCCAGTCAAAAAAGTTGGAAGGATTTTCTAGAGCTTAAAAAAGGGTCATTCCAAGAAAAGGAAAAAGGAAATTCAAAAAACCAAAAGAGCCCCTTTTTTTCATCTTAACTCAAAAATATGAAAAGAGGTCCAAAAATAGACATTTCGAAAGTGATATAAAGGAAAGAAGTAAACATTGCCAAGATGCAAGAAACTACATCATCCGAAAGGGACATAAATTTGTTAGAAATGGACCCATCCAAAGTCAGTTCCCTTAGCAAAGGCAGTTTACTCCTTGGATGCTACTACTGCAACCAAGATTTAACAATATATTTATATCCTGATTCACTCTAGGCTCTTTTGCAGTCAATAAAATTTCTAAAGTTGGAAAAAAAAATCAATATCTGGGTACCAGAATCTGTAAAATATCAGCATATTTTCAGGGTTCAAAACGATATTTTTTGACCAGACTAAGATATTGTCTTTTCTCAGAGCTTCATATCTTTTTAATGCCATCCCAATGCCATGAAGATTGAAATAAAAAACAACAAAATGATATTAAAAGCAAAATTTCAATCAAGAGTTCCCTAATTTAATTAATCCTATGTCCATAAAATCAACCAAAAAAATTTAAAAAAAATGGTATTAAAGATGATAAAAAAGCAACTGACCAAAAAAATATATATCAAAAAACCTACCTGAAACACATTGGCAAGTGCAGCAGCCGCTGCAAGGCGGCCAAGAGAACGAGAAGCACCAATTGCAACTTGGACAACAAGATCTTCAACAAAAGGCCCTGGCCAGATTTGGTTATTGGCACGTCTACGAGTCAAAGGTGGTGCTTCGAAATCACCATCACCTCTTCTTGCACCATTGCCATTGACGTCTTCAGAAGAAGAAGAAGAAGAAGAAGACATCAATAATAAGTGGAGAAGCTATAAAAGGGAGAGGAAAGAAATAGGAAACAAGGACAAAAAGGTTGGAATAAAGACACGAATTGAGGGCCCCAAAAGAGGGTGTTGGGATACTTGGATATATATATATATATATTTATATTAGAATTTCATCACTTCATTTAATGCATTTGTTTATTGTACGCACATAAATACACCGTCAATTAGTGTACATCTATAATCTATTAAAAAAATTAAAAGTAAATATAAATTTTTTTAATTTGTTGTTTATTAAGTTCTTAAATTGTTATTTTTATTCTTAATAAAATTTGTTTGAGATATAAATAATAATTTTAATTTTATTAAAAGATATTTATTAAATAAATTTATTTGATAAAAATAAAAAATTAAAATTTATGTTAAATTATTTCATTTTTCATATTTTAATTTTTCATTGCCCTTAAAAAGTAAACACATTTACTTCATATAAAAAATTTGAAACATACATTAAATTTATTTATTTTTGTACTTCTAATTTTACATTAATATTAAAAATAATAAATTCTATATTAATATAATCTAATTTATACATCTAGCCAAGATTAAATGTCAATACAAATTTCATTAATAAACACATTATTTTATTTATACATAAAACATATAATTATATAATCAAAATTACATAAAATAGTGAGAATTCACGTATGTGATACACATTATAGCAAATGCTATTACACATTAATATGTAAACAACAAAGTAAGCACTTATAAAAATAGCTTTTTGTAATTTATATACATAAATAATTTTACTAAATAATATCGTAAAAATGTCTTTTTAACAATGTCATACTCAAAACCATTAGCATCGAAAGAAGGTGTTAAAAATTGAAAGGGTAAACATTTTTATTAATATATTAAAAATAATAAATAAAATTATTAATTATTATATTTAATATAACATATTAATAAATTTTAAAATAATTTATCGCCCGTTAAGCAAAATTTTACATGAAAATATATATATGAACATAACTTTCGCTTTCTACATTAAATTTTTTGTAATTAATTAAAAACATTTTTGAGTTTTAAAATACAATCACAAAATAGTTATGTAATCGATATTTATAAAAATTAGTTAAATATTATTTATTTATGATTTTAAAAAATTTTATATTTAATATATTTTTTCTTAATTAAAAAATTATGTGTCGATTAAAATTTTAAATATTAATAAAATTTTTCTATATTTATATGTATATATAATATTATTTTTGTTAATATTTAGAGAATTTTCCGCACTGCAAAGACGGCGGGGAGTTAATTTAAGGTACACAAGAGAAACTGATGGACTTTTGGATTCCCAACAGTGTTTTGAGTTGCTTTTGTAGGCGTTTCTCACTTTTGTCCAACTTTCTCTTTTATCCACTGTTATTGCTATTTAGGTTCAAAATAAAAAAGAAAAATTAATACTAAAATAAAAACTCTGGAAAGCGAATGAACAATATATATATATATATTATAGACGCATTCATTTCAAAGGCGTGTTTGAAAGGGATTTGGGTAAGTACAAAGAGTAGCCACCTCGGATTTGTAAACAGACCCTACTCAGCCAGTGTGGTTGAAAAAACTAGTCATAGGCTCACAGCAATGTTAATCCTCGGCCACCTGCAACTTAAAAGGCCTCGCTGGGAAACTGCAGTTTCGATGCTCAATTTTTACTTTTAAATCTTTTGTTGCTGGTCTCGTCCCTCCTCCTCCTGGCCTCTTCCCAGATGAGCTATTTTTCCTAACCAGTACTGAGGTCAATGTACGGCGAAACGTGACACGCCACATTCCACCACACTAATCGCCAGGCCGGTGCGATCCAAATTGCTTCAGGCGGTATATATCGAGCACATGGATTTAATCCTGGGGTCGTTTGAGACTAGTCGCTCGTATCAAAGTCTGAAAATGATTTTTAATTCGATTCGATTCAATTCAATTTAATTTAAATTATTATTTGATAATTAAAAATATTTTATTTAAATTTTTTTAAAATATACATAAATATTAATATAAAAATAATTTTTATTATTTATAAACAATAAATTATGGTTAGAGGTTTTGTTAGCCTTGACGTTTTAGATTGAGCTTATTTACGATATTAATACTATTGATACTTCTCTAAGCCCAACCTCACAAAATATATGAATCTCAAATTTTGTCCGAACCTTTTATCCAAAAAAATTTTGTTTAAATCTATCTATATTTATAAATAAATAGTTTAAATTCATTTTAATTTGCTTATATTATATTTTTTAATTTATTTTTAAAATATTTTTTAAATTTAATATTTAATATTTTAATAATTTTTAATTAAATCTCAAAGTACAAATTACTTAACATATTTTTTAATATTTATATTATTATATTATAAATATGTATTCTTATATAATAGAA
>JAQSVH010000012.1:12706227-12718767 GCA_029448705.1 Adansonia digitata
GGAAGGCATATAACAAGAAGATTAGAACCAAAACAAATTGAGTCTATTTACCGTCGGCTGAAAAAAACAGCCAAACTGTCGAAAATAAAAAGAGGGGATTGTCGGTGGAGCAGTGCTGCCTGCGTGGCCACACGGCGTGCACGTTGCTGCCGACACGAGTGGCTCCCACACCCCTTTAGCCACTCCTATTAATCTCCAACCGTTCTCAAAAGAATAATAATATAATAATACTAATTGTATTAATAAACTAATCGAAAGTTGGGAGAAAAAGGAAATCTTCATAGGAGTTAGGCTTAGGCACGATCAGCATCCATTGTAAAACCACGTCGTTTTGGTTTTCCATTTAACTACATAGTGCATGAAAGGAAACAAGAATGAGAATTTAGAGTTTCAGATGATTTATTAATTTACGTAATTATATTTAAAAAATAATATTTAATAAATTTATAATTAAAAATTTAATATTATAATTATTTTTTTTAATTTTTACCATACGACTTTCCGTGAAAAGAATTCCTTATATCAACAAAAATTAAATTATGCATGATTTTAACCTGATTAGCAATAATTGAAGCCAACCTCATCTTATAAAGGGCCCACGTCGACAGCTATGTGCAGTCTGTCGTTGTGCTGCGTCTCCATGAAAAATTAAATATCTACTCAAACTGTCGTTCACCGCTTCCACCTACGCTTCCAAAATGATATATATATATATATAGGTAGATTCAATCCATAGAATATAATAATTCTAGTTAAACATTTAAAAATTATTGTAATTATTTTACTTATTTAATTCTATTTTATCAATTCATATTCAAAGAAAAAAATTAAACATTTAAATAAATATTTTAAATAATAACGATTGAATAAATTAATTAAATTAAATCTCAAATTATTTTCGAAAATAATTAAGAAGTGGGACAATGAAAGATACCTACGAAACAAAAGATCAGTACTCTCTTCTTTTTTCTTAAGATAAGAATACCTTCTAACTCAATTTTTTTTAAAGCAAATAATAAATATATCAAATGATCAAACGTTTTCAAAGCATATATACATTTCTTTTCCTTCATCAGCTTATACTTTAGAGATGATGATATTATCCCTATAGCATAGCAAGAAAAAATCCTAAATTTGACTCCTCCTTCATAACCCAGTACGAGATCTTTAAATCTATGGAATATGTTGCTTCATTAATATCTTCTTTCTTTGTCCTTGTCAAGTTAAGTTATTGTATCACATTAACTGTGATTCTTGTAATTCATGTTCTTTAACAACAAAGTTTTTGGAACAATGATATTGTTCCGACACAAAATAAACATATGTACTTCCTTCATTTCACGATTTATGTGCATAACAGTTTCATTTCTCTTTCACAACAGCTTTAAAGAACAATTTTTTTTTGATAGAAAAATGAATAATCGCAGTTTCAGTTACTCCCCATGCCACTTCTATAAGTGAGGATATATCGCATTTCGAACATATTTTATCGCATATTTAATGTTTTGTGTTTAAATAATTATATATTTATATAAATTTTAATGTATTAATAATTTATATTTTAAATATTTTTATTTAAATTAATTTTTTATTAAATTATATTTTAATTATTTTTTTAAATTCGTGTTAACGTGTGAGGTTTATCTACTTGCTTGTAGGATGCTTGAATTAACTTTGGGGTTTACTAAAAGTACCAAAGGTGAATGTTGATCAGTGAAGTTATGCAGGAATGGAATCATAGCCGTTAAAGTCAGGTTAAGGGGCCCACTTATATGTGGGTCCAATCCCAGCCGTTGCTTAGTTGGCAGTGATTAGCCAGCCTATACTCCAAAATTTCCCCCTGCTCTCTCTACTTAAACACAAACACCATATCATAATTCCTCAAGATCCAACCCACAGTTTGTCTCCTCCACTTCCAAGCCACAACTCCTCCACCATGCCGCCAGCAACCACTGCCCTCTTCCCCTCTCTTGCCCTCTTCCTCCTCCTCCTCTTCTCCACCTCCACCACCTCAAATGCACACAACATCACAAAAATCCTTGCTAAACACCCAGAATTCTCCACCTTTAACCACTACCTCACCACCACGCACCTGGCCACAGAGATCAACCGGCGCCAAACCATAACTGTTCTAGCCCTTGACAATGCCGCCATGTCATCTCTCCTGGCTAAACAACTCTCCCTCTACACCCTCAAGAATGTCCTTTCCCTCCATGTCCTAGTCGACTACTTTGGTTCCAAGAAGCTTCACCAGATTACCGATGGAACGGCCTTAACTTCTACCATGTTCCAGGCCACTGGCGCTGCTCCAGGTTCCTCAGGGTACATCAACATCACCGATCTTAAAGGCGGAAAAGTTGGGTTCGGGGCAGAAGAAAACGATGGAAAACTTGATGCTGTTTACGTCAAATCTGTAGCAGAGATTCCTTACAATATCTCTGTCTTACAAATTAGTCATGTACAGTGAAATCTAATTTGAGTTAAAATGCAGAGGATAGCTCTTGATATTTGTTCTTGTATTGACAATTAGCTAATGTTTAATTTTGATCCAGGCTTTGAATTCAGCCGAAGCTGAAGCACCAGCCGCAGCGCCAAGCCAGCTTAATCTGACAGAGTTAATGTCAAAGCAAGGCTGCAAAGCCTTTGCAGACTTGTTGAAAGCTTCGGGAGCTGATGCAACATATAACCAAAACATCGATGGAGGTTTAACAGTGTTTTGTCCGACCGACCCTGTTATCAGTGCTTTCATGCCCAAATACAAAAATCTGACAGCATCCAAGAAAGTGTCCCTGCTGTTGTACCATGGCATTCCCGTATACCAATCCCTGCAAATGCTGAAATCCAACAATGGGATTATGAACACATTGGCAACAGATGGAGCAAACAAGTACGATTTCACCATTCAAAACGATGGGGAGGACGTGACATTGGAGACAAAAGTTGTGACCGCGAAGATTACTGGGACTCTGAAAGATGAAGAGCCATTGATTGTGTACAAAATTAACAAGGTGTTGCAGCCCAGGGAGTTGTTCAAGCCAGTGGAAGAGGCTGAGGCACCCTCACCAAAGCCATCCAAATCCAAGCACAAGGCAGCAGCAGCAGCAGCAGCAGATTCACCAGAATCCGATGCACCAGCAGAGAGTGATCCAGCTGATGAACAGACGGCAGATGAAAATGGGGTTGCAGGATTGGACGGTAGGAGATTGGTGATGGTGTTGTTGAGCTTATGCATTGGGGTGTTGTTGATGTGAATATATTGAAATAGAAATATCGATTAGATTGATACCAAATTGCACTGGAGAAGACTTTTTAGGCCACGGGACACGGGCAATGGGGGTCCATATTCATGTGACAGATTTGAAATTTTCTTTCCTTTTCCTTTCTTTTCTTTTCTTTTATTTTCTTTTGGTGGTTTGTGAGCAAAAGAACAATAAGTGATGAGTCCCACTTGCATGGGTCATTTTCTTTATTCTTTTTTTCCTTTTTCCTGTTTGTCATTATTTGCTTGTATAGGATAGAATATAATGCATCTTGTTTGAGCTGTAAATGCAATTTTCTTTTCTTTTCTTTATGCAATTTTCTTTTCTTTTCTTTTCTTTTCTTTTTTCTTATTTTCTTATTTGTTTAATTTCCTTATGAGCTGTAGGTAAATCTATTTAATATATATAATTATGATTCTAATCTCTTTGGATCCAGAAACAAAATATGAATGTGACTATGCTAGAAATTCCTTTTTCCCAAGTCCTGATGCCCTATTGTTTTTTCCTTTTTTTTTTTTTTTTAATAGACAAGACAACCAATCGTCAAATGCTAAAAATATATTAGTACAACCTGATTCAGCATTTGACAGCACTGCCAGTTTAGCAGGGTGTATAAATAATGATAAAATTATATCAGAACACGACAACAAAATTAAAATACATTTGTCTTCTTTGTTAGGAGTATCAAACAAATATTGATAATAATATATGTAATTTCTTCTGCATTGAACAAAAACGGCATCGAGATTGTTACTTCTTCTAATGAATCAATGCTGCTCTCTCTCTCTCTCTCTGTGTAGCATCTAAAGCAGCCTTTCATATGCGTCTGGAACTTCTCAATGATAGCTTGACAAGAATGAACACTCTGCTGTTAATTCCTATGTAAGTGAAATAAGACATAGATCATGCCTTTACGTTTTTGAGAAGCAAATTTCATGTCTGACTGATCCAATCTCATTCCATGACCAGGAACCCATTTCTGCTTCTGGTATCATTGCACAGTTAGTTCCTTTATAGTGTAGACACAGCACAAGCTATTTTCTGGCCTGCCCTGAATTTGTTACAAATTGAACTCTAAACTTAATTTAGTTACTTCACATAGTTATCTTTAAAAAATATCATTTAACAAATTTAAGATAAGAAATCTCAATATCTACAACCTTTACCTTATTCTTAGGATATGAATTCTTTTGTATCAAAAAGCATATTTCTTGTTCTGTAAGTTACTAATAAAATTCTGAACAATTCGAACAGAATCTTACAACCCTTGTTCACATACTCACGTGGATAGCCAAAAATTCTAATTTCTGATTTTGAGAAGTATAGGTTAAACGCAATTTATGCAAGTACCAGAAGTTACCTCAACAATGATATCAAATGATTGTTGCAATTAATGTTATGAGCGTAGAATGAGATAATAATATATAAGTGCCTGTCCTATTTTGGTCCCAAGTACTAACTATTTATATTCCCATGTAATTTGAATAAATTTAAAAGTAAATATCAATTTATAATGTAAATTAATCAGCTATTTCATAAATGGGATATTAAAGTTTAATTAATAAATCATGAAAAATATTCAGATAAAAAGTATTCAAAACAATATATATATATATATATATTTCCATTGTTTAACCTCCCTCTTAAGAATGAATTTTATAAACAACAAATCCAAACCAAATGTATAGTGTCACTCCAACATGAGCTCCTTTATTAGAAATTAGTCCTACCCACACTCACAATGTGGGTGAAATTAATAAATAATTAAACAAAATATAAAAATGCGAAATAATTGAAAAAAAAAAGAAAAAAAAATATGGAGCAGTGAAAAATTTTGAAAAAACTACTTTGCAGTTTTCTAGAAGAGTGGAAAAAGGAAGAGCCAATTAATAAATGAATATAATTTTCCTTTTTTTGAAGAAAATAAATTGTCAAGAAAACCTTTTAAATATACATATATTTTTTTATTATTTGGTTTTTATGTAACTTCTGTAACTGAATTAATATCATTTTACTCGTGATACTAAATTTATTAAGGAAATTATTAATAGTATAGGTTTCTTATGTTATTTTGTGTGTTTCAAATAACATAATTTCTATGATCAGAAAATGGAAATTCAGTAGATTGATTGCCATATTACTAATTTACTACTAAGGGATAGAAAAAAAAATTGGAATAAAATAAATTTGATAATTTTAGATACGACGGTATTATACAATACAAACACGTTATGAGGAAAATAATTAAAGCACAAAAAAATTACAATGACACAGGAAAAAAAAACACAAACACAAGACTAATAAACAAGTGCGTGAAAATCTATATAACACAAATTGTTAACTTATTAAAATTTAAAAATATATATATAATATTTTAAATATAATTATAATACATAAAAATAATAAAATTTCACGGATTGTGAATAAAGAAAATACTTGAGTAGCTTTGGTAAACTATATCAGCAACTTTGTTGGGGCTTCTTTCGTTGACCTTCAGTTTATATTGTAATCAGCTTGTGCAAGAATATAATCAGAGTTTTATTCATCAGCAGTGACCTTTGTTGCTGCTGCTTACAGCTTGCTCAGATCTCTGCTGTTGAAGTATAAGTAACTAGTTTTCCCAGAAGCCGTGGTCCTTGGAATTGGCGAAAATCCGGCGTAATCCTTCTCTAACTTCGTTAAGCATACTTTGGCAACACTACTAAAGGAATCATGTTTCTGGACAAAAGGTTGAGCCGCATAGTCGTCGAGTGACATCCACTGGAAAAACGAGATAAAGACAAAGGGAAAAGATCAATATTTGTTAACAATGGTTAAGCTCATCTCAGCATTGGAAGGTGAAAGTTGGGCCATTTTTCTTGGCAACTTAAACAATCCAAGGCAGCAGTACGTTCGAACAAATGGGTGTTAATGTGGTTTTGATCCGAATTGTAAAGGTTCATTATCCTGAAGATGGTAATCGCAAGATCCGAATATCTAAAAAGTAAGATGCAGTATAAATGCTTAAGAATAGGTTATGCAGTATCCATTACATAGTAACAGTACACTAAACAAAGCAATATGCGGCAGGGCAAGTAATATTCAATGGAACTTAAAAAAGAGATTTTAGAAGCTTGCCACATTTACAAATCCGCCTTCCCTGTTGGATACGATTAGAAAAAAACAAATGGGGTGCTCACAATTGTCAAAGAAGATATGTTCCTTGGTCATACAAGAGCTACCATACGGTTGTCTGAGATGTTATCAATTGTTTGTTCTATGATGTTCTGATGTCTGAGCTACCACATGGTAGTCTGAGATGTTGTAGGATACGTTACATTTACCATTTGGATCTTTACAGAGTCTTAAATGAAGCGCATAGAATGGTCAGGATTGGTGTATTGGCTCGGCCGAAACAGCCTCCGCCTTGGGCACCAAGATTTCGGGGCCATTCTTGTATCTCGTTTACTCACGTCATCGACAAGTTATGCCACTCTATCGAACGTTATACTAACGAGTTCGAGGGGGGGGTTTACATCTGGAATCATCACGTCCGGCCTCTTTTACTGTTTTCTATCCTTGCAGATTACTGCTTGAGCTCTACGATATGGATTTTTTTGCACTAAGCAGAACTATTTTCATTTGCTAATAGACTCCTATAGCTTAGCATTGTGTTCATGAGTGTCCATGAGAATGTACCTGGGCAGCTTCAATCTCTGTATCTTGCTTCTGGATGTCAAATGAGCGTGGACGTAACATAATAACAAATAACAAATCTGATTTTGTAAAGAACGACTTGTGGCTTTGCCTGTATTGGGGGAAGATAAAAGATAGGTAGGTTATTGGGAGTCTTTAACTTATAAAGCAACCAGAAAGCAGAATAGTCTTATCGAGATTTATGACAACAACAAATCGAATGGACCGCCAACATTGTGGCCTAATAAGTTTCAGAAAGCAACATTCTTCCAGTACGTCGTCACTTGAAGAATACCTATCGACTATTGTTCATTTTAAAAAACAACTGTATAAGACAGTTGGTGGAACCATCAATATAAAGCGAAGGACATACCTGAATGCTAAAATCTCCACAAATTCTGTATCGATCTGAAGGGGAAAAAAACAACATGGTTAAATTCATGGTAGCAAGTGAGAACCTTAAAATATATACGATTTCATACTCATTCAAATATGAAAAGTCGAAAACCCAATCTCCCACTTACCCCTGTCTCTTCTTTAACTTCCCTGATTGCTGCTATGGAAATATCCTCACCCTGTGAACATAAAATTTCAGTTCAAGGCAAAAGGATATAGAGTAAAAAAAATACCACGTTCCTAGTTGAACTCACCTCATTAACAACTCCAGTAGGGAATTTCCAGACACCTGTGCCTTTGAACTTGCCATTCTTCTCTTGAACTACAAGCACCTTAGAGATTGAACAATCAATAGGAAAAAAATCAGAACGGCATGCTACTTTTCAACCAAAGGCGGTCCCAATCTGATGGGTCAAAAGTAGAATTCTTTGTTTCTTCTTGGAAGGGTGTCAAAAGGTAAATTTCAGCAGTGTATTATGGGTCCTCCATAATAACTACCTTATTTGTCCACATTATGGCCAAAGTAAAATACAAATTTCAGTTAAAAAAAAATTAAAGAAATAGGTTACCTCTTTTTTGTCATTCATTACAAAAGCACTAATCCCTACGCGGTGTGAAGCATTTTCAGGAAGCGTGTTGGTTGAATTACTGATCCAATTTACAAGCATCAGATAATCTGGTTCGGCATGGTGGTACCTAAACCCTTCCTGAGCAATTATATTAACGAAGCCAAAACATGAATTACACGATCGAAATACTCAAAGCAAAAGAAAATGTAGAGTAATCAATGAATAACCAGTCTGATTTTAGAAAATCCTGAAAACCCCAAATCTTATATTCAGAATTTGACATTCTCAGTCTCAGAAGCTATTAAAATTTCATTATTTTGCCAAGAGAATGCATTCATTTACCTTAACTGCCGGTTCAACCAGATTAACAAGTTCAATAGGCAATTTAATCCAAATTCCTCTCTTACCCTGCAAAAAGGTTTGTGATTTGCCAGTTAAAATCACATAGAATTCAGCAGCAAAACTCTGAAAAAGTTTGTGGCTATTAAGCAGAAGAGCAGATTGATATGGAATTACCGACCTGTTGCTTCCATTGTGATATTGAAGCTCTAAGTAAAGAGGAGAACGACTCAGAATCAATAGGTTTATCCATGTTTAGAATGATTCCCCCATGTAAATCATCGACCCCGTTGAGTAATTCAACTTGTTGAACTTCGTTTTCAGGTACCATCTGCTTTTCTATTGATAATGCACTTGTTGAAGTCGACATGTATCTGACAGAGCTTAACAAGTTACTATTATACAGACCTGTAGGAAAAAAAAAAAAAAACAGATTCTGATTTAGTTTACAATGAGACCAATTCCAATTCCAAGTTCAAAGTTCCAACCTTGAAATGGTAAAATTTCCAATCTGTCTAATATTTCTTTATTCTTAAGGACCCATTCTAAAAAGCAAGCTTGACATGGTAAAATTTGAGAAGGGCACAGCTTGGAAGGAGAATTTCAGCATTCAAATGGAATTATGAATTTAAATAACTGCCGCATGAGAACTATGTTGTTATCTTACAGTTTGGAGGTTTTTTTTATAAATATATTTATTCCAATTATCATTTATTATGTTTATAAACCGTTATAAATATACTGAAACTAAAAATATAATTATGATCATAATTTAAATATTTACGATAAAATTAATTAATAACTTGGGTAAAAATAATTACAAACCTTTTGGGAGACAAAACCAAGATAAAGGATGAACAGCTAGGAGACAAAGATTCCTAGGAGTTATCGACAGATATGGACAGAAAGACGTTGAAAAGGACTTTCTTGAAAGAATGCAATAAGGGTAAATTTGTCTCAGACCGCGCATGTGGATCTTAGCAGTTATTTAGAAGGGCAGAGCAGGTAGAAACCTTTTACATAGGAAATGAAATGATTCACAAAACTCATACATTTATAGTATTGTTCTGTCTTTCGTTCGATTTGGGGTGAACAAGGACTTTCCAAAAAATTAGGAAGCCACCATGGACGTGCTGACAAAATAATTAGGAATCCACGGTCAGAAAGCGTGTGTTGTCTTCCTTTTCCTTTCCGTCGTTTTTCCTTCATGAAAGGAAAGTTGAAACCGCATTCGTAGTTAAGTTTCGTAGCGGCAGCGAAGATGCCGCCAAGTAACTTCATGAAAAACATTTACAATTTAATCAATAATTTATAAATTTATATTCGATACATATATTATTATATTTTTAATAAAAAATAAATAATTTTTAAAAATAAATATGATAATTATATTTTTTTAATAATTAACATAATATATTACACTGTAAATGTATAAAGGTGCGCAATTTATGCACTAATGATACATTACATATAAATTCAATTTTTTTATATATACACTTTAATCATGTTATACTTATCATATTCACATACACAATAAATATTATTATAATTAATTATAATAAATATAAATTAAAATTAAAATTATTAAATATTAATTATGATATTACATTATAATTATTATTTAAAACTCTTTTAAAAAAATAATGCACAGTAAATTCGTTCGAAGGATGCAATGGGTCAAAATGGCGGCTTTTTTATATTAATATTATAATTAATTAGAGTAAAAAAATTATTTTTTAAAAATAATTTAATTTTAATATATAAAACAATCGCCGTCATTGAATGCTATTTCCCTTCGCATAAAGAAGCCGCCCTGAGGGCAGTTTTTTTTTCTTTTTTTTTTTTTTAATTTAAAGGAAGCCAACCTCAACGTATAATTAAAAAGGGGAATGACAGAGGCTTCCCTTAATTATATATAATTTTATGTATAAATTTATAAGAAAAGGAAGCCGCCCTTAATTTCAAGAAAACTGCCTTCAATAAGGTGGTTTTCTCGACATTAATAGTAACGATGACGATTTTTTTTTTCTTATATAATAAAATTAAATTATTTCAAAAATTAATTTTTTATTTTTATTATATATGAACTTAAAAAAAATGGTAATATTGGTATAAACAGGCTTTGTCAAGACAAAATTACTTGACATATTACGGAACTGAATGATCCGCCTCTTTGGCTTGTCTCATTCGATGAGGTCAACGCAGCAGACACCAAGTTTGCAGCATTAGTTCAAGAAAAAATATTGTATTAAATAATTATTTTACAACTACATGTATATATATATATATCATTCAAATTATTTTTATTTTATCTATATTATATATAAAATTTTTTATTAAATTTAATATCACTTAAGTCAATGATATTAATTTAATTAAAAATTACGAATAAACTCAAACTAATTATATAATACTAAAATAAAATTAGAGATATTTAAGTTTTTAAATTAAAAAAACTGTTCACTAAAATTAAACTACTTAAATAAAAATTACTTTTCTTTACTTTTTTTTTTTAATTTTAACATATATTTCTTTAAAATATAATATTTTTTATTAATAAATTTACTTCTTACCCAAAAAGTAAGTGTAACAGGTTTAGTTTATATCACGTAATTTGGAATTTAAGCCAGCCAAAAAGGAAAATAGACCTTAAGGTTTAGAGTTTTGGAATTCAGTTGTTTAATGTGTAGGAAAATTGTGATTTTAGAAAACTCTTAATGTTAAGGCTATTAATTTGGAAACCTTTGCACTTCATTAATGGTATCACATTTTATTCATCCAATTCTTTTAAATTTATGTCAAATTCTGCAAGTACTTAAAATCTATGTTAATTTCTCGCTCGAGTATGCAATAAGCACGAAATTATTGATAAATTCTTAGAAGTTATCGATTAGAGAAAACTTAAATGTATGATGTCATTCTCAAATAAATTAATTAAATAGATATTAAAAAATTATGAATAGGAGGAAGATGACTTCCATCTTTGACAAAGAGATAAAGTAGGGATTATATATATATTAAAATTTTAATTTTAATTTATTAAATATTATTTTTTTTAAAAACGTGATATGAACCAAGTTTCGAATTCATTACTATGTCAAAGTTAGCCCAACTAACACCTAACCACCCCCACCCTTCCGCCCTCCCCCCCTGCCCCCAAAAAGAATTCAGTAATGGAGATCTACATTGTGTATCAATCCGTAGTCTCTTTGGAGCCGTTTGATTCGCGAGTTTGAGATACTACCGTGATGATAGAATTTATGATTTTCTGTCACAGGAATAACATTTATCCATGTCTTCAGAGGATATGTTAGATGAGAAATAAAATAGTACCGTTTGCGGTAGGTGAGGACCAAAAGCAGCGCTCCTGGACATTAGATCTAGATTAATCTAACGGTGATATTGTTTAGATCACCACGTAGGCCGCAACGGTTCCACACTGAGTTCCCCCGTCTTTGACCGGCTGGGGCAACTTTGGGCCCCACATAAGCGTCGACGGCGGAGAGGGCTAATACCAGTCAATCTAAGAGGACTTACTTGAAGCAGTCGGCTTGAAGCCGGACGACAAGAGAGCCAATAGGAATATAACGCTATTGGTTTGTTATTAATTAGTCAAGCCCAGCAAATAGGTGGCCCAACTGAAAAGGTTTTAAACGCACCCAAAACATATTATTATTTACCAGTTTATGGCTTACCTACAAGAATGTTATTGAATCGATTATTTATTTAAATTTAAAAATTTATTTAATATTTAAATTTTTTTTAAAAATATTAAATTTAAAAAATATAAGTTTGAATAAAAAATTAAGTTTATTTATAAAACGAGGTGAGCTTTGGCTTTAACATTTTTAAGGCTCGACCTGACCTTTTTTTAATTATATAATTAATTTATCTTTATATTATATCATATAAAGAATAAACATATATAATATTAGTGTAAACATTAAGAACTATGTTAAATTATCTATATTTTATAGCTTAGTAAAAAAATTGTTAAATGACTAAAGATTAAATTTGAATATATATAATACGAATGGATCTAAATAGGCTTAGATTATCCATTGATAAATATATGAGTGAAGTTGGCAGAATTTGAAGCTCATATCTCTAGTCAAACTGAGTTTGGACAAATATAAATGATGTTAATACTATGTTTAAGCTCAACTCATGAATACCTCTACCTACTACGGGGATGAAAAATGTGATTTAAAAAATACAAAATACAAAAATTATTTAGATAAATATTTTATAAATAAACATATGTATCTTTAATTTTAAATTTTTTAAAATAGTTTTTTTTG
>JAQSVH010000012.1:12766358-12783029 GCA_029448705.1 Adansonia digitata
GGATTTTCAGGCTTTCCAACTCAAAATAATCCCATCAAACAAGTTAAATATATGCTTGTTTATAAGTCGGATAACTGGAAAAGATAAGCTAAATTTAGATATGTATTTTTTAATTTGAGTTTATTAAATTTAAATTAAAATAAAATTTAAAATTTATATATTATTTTGAATGATGAAATGAGCTTGCTGATTGATATGAATATAAATGAGGAAATACAAAATATTCTTGAGCTGATGTATGAATTTGATTCATGAACACTATTTTACACGCTCCTAAATGATTGATTTAATAATAACATCCGATGAGGTCTGAAGACCTGAAATGATGATGAAATCATTGCATTTGCATTGCGTCTAATATAGAGACCTGCTTGTCTCCTCTGATGCCAACTAGGAAGGGGTCAACACTTATTTTGACAGCATCCATAGTTGGCATCCAGGGAGCCAGGCAGATCATATCAGATCACAACTAAACATTCATCTTACATAATATCTTTCATCAGTTTTATTTGCCTTATCTGATGGAAAACTGTGACCCAATTAATATTTAATGACAAGAATAAATGTTTTCTTTGAAGATTTGCTTACCATAATAAAAGCGTCCATTTAATTTAAGGTAATATCAATAGGTACAAAAATAAGAAGATTTAATGCATATTAATACTAAAAAAATTATAAACTTATTTTTATCCTAGGCATGCAGTAAGCTAATGCAAATTGCCTGCGACTTATTAGCTTAGCGTCACTCGAAAATAATATTTACGAGATATATAAATTTAATTTTAATTTTAAAATTATTTTATATTTAATATTATCAAATAAAAAAATACTCGAATATTCGATTTAGTTGATTATGGCATATGATTAAGAGTTTGAATATCTATTTTTTTTGTAATAGAAAGAAAAAAAAATCAGTAGGAGTGATGACTTACAGTTCAATCATGGCTGACAAACCAACACACAAAAACTGTAGCAGACTGCAGTGATCAGATCCACATGTTGGAAAGAAATTCAACTTTATCTGCTGCCATCTCGATCTCTCTCTATCTATCAACCCATACATATGTATATATTGTATTTCAATTTTCACTTTCAGTTTAAACTTGGAAGAGAAATTAACTACACAACTACGTATAAATATGGGGATTTAAAGGCAAGTGTGGCTAAGTAAAGAGACAATAACAGCTCCAGGGAGGGAAAGAGAGGGAAAACAAGGAGGACTATAAACTGGTCGGCAAACAGTTGGAATTTGCTTAAATTGAAATTAGAAAGGAAAAAATAAAATAAAATAAAAGCCTATTCTTAAAATGCCAAGAATCAAGGCTATTTGGTTTTTGAAACTTCCTAAAATCTTGGCTTTTTCTTTCATGTGCAAGGAAGAGGGTGCTTGACAGGAGTGCAATGCAGGGTGCCAAGGCAAAAGCATGAGACAAATTGACAGCCTTGCCACCGGTGGTTTGACGGATTATTTGATGCTTCTTTTATACCCTAATTTTCACCATCACCAAAACAAAAAAAAACAAAAAACAATTTGATATCAAGCCCGAGGTCATGGTTTCAAAGAGGAATTACGAGTCCAGTATTAGTTGTTTACGGGAGTTGGATTAGGTGTACGTAAATAGTCACGTCACCTTTATCTGTCAAATGTTTTCTTTCAGACAATACTGTAAAATTTAATATATAAATGTAAATAATATTTTGCAGGTCAATAAAGATCACAATATTTTTTATTAAAGCTATTTCTGGGCACTAACAAAGTGTCAAAAAAGACAATAAACACTCCTTGAAATGAGAGAAGATTCTATAATCTTAAAAGAAAAGTTACGAATCTTAAAGCGATTGGACATATTAATATACATATAATTTTTTTAACTTATAGAATGCATTTTATGAGTAAAATTATAAAATTTAATAGGTCAATGTATATAATATTTTCTAAGTTGATTGGACCGCTACAGTTAGGGAAGTAGGGACCCATTATTGCATGTGGGATCTCATTGTTGGACTAGTCTTAGCCTGAATTGGGCCGTGATGAGCTCCAGTTTGACGCTTTCTAGACGATTTTAACTTGACTTTGGTAAGTCAATTTTAATTTTTCGGCTAAAAAACCCAGCCCGAAGTTCAAATCTTGTTTTGAAATAGTTGATCAATATGTCAGAAAGTGTCGTTGGCGTGGGCGGACTTACTAAGCCTGAACTTCATCCGCTTCAAAATTTTGTCTAATAATTCACAATTTCAAAGATCAAATAATTCCTCTTTTAGACTTGAGTTCTCTTTTAAGTCGGCCAAATTTAATCCGAGTTATTATTTATTTATTTATTAAAATATAATTATAAAATATATAAAAAAATTATTTATGTCAGCATAAAATGAAATTAATTTTATACACTCTGATAACTTTGGATATGATTAATATATTAATAAATTGATCATCAAATTAAGCAATATAATTATTCTATTCGTATATTAAAATTTTGAATTGATCCGATACTTCAATTATACCAATAAGAATATTAGTATTTTTAATATATATTTAACAATGGAAAGTTTTTTTTATAGTGAACAAATACTTGGACATTTTTTGTTTACTAAAAGCTTGACATGCATAATCTACGTAAATAGATGATGAAATACTATGATCAGATTAAACAGATATGAATCGTATAAAAAATTATAAAAATACGTAAAATTAATTTAATTTTACATATATATATATATAAATTTTAAATTTTTGTCAAATCTCAACCTAACCGTAAGAAGGTCCAATTCAAACTTTAACAGTTTTTGTTTTCCTTTCCAGGATATAGCGATGGTTGAAACCGCAAAGTATTCTATAAAGGAAAAACAATATTTCAAAATTTCCATTCCTTTCTCTCATCAACCTGCAAGAATTACTGGAAATAAGTCTATTTTCGGTTTATTTCTCATTTTGTGTGTGTGTGTGTGTGTGTGTGTATATATATGTGTGTGTGTGTGTGCATATTATGAATGTGAAGAATATTTACACCGACGAAAATAACTATTATTTATTTTATTTTTGAATTGTCATTACAAATATTTTTGTTATTAATAATATTTATCAAATTTATAAGTAAAAACTTTAATTTGATTAAATACTTTTATTGTCTGATAATATCAATTATTGTTTATTGTATTAATTAATAACCACTGAAATAATATTTTATTATTATATTACAATATATTACAAGATTAAGATTATATTTTTAGAATTTTTATCCAAATATTTAATCAAAATAAAAAAATAATAATCATTGCGAATTATCACTTAATTAATAATATATAGTTAAACATCAATTAAAACTAAGACTTCTTAACTTTGTTGGCCGTTATTTTTTGTTTTTTAATACAGTTACTTGCTTTTTACTTTTTTTCTTAGAATAGTTATGGTTTTTTCGTTCACTATTATAAATATTTTTTTTGCATTTTATTCTTAGGCATATTTCAAAATGCTACAAATTTACGAGCTTTAAAAAAATTTTATTTCACAATGAAGGTTTTTAGCTCTTTTGTAATTCGTTCTTTTTTTATACAGTTTTATATTTTTATAAGGTTTGTTTTGGTCTGTGCAGATTTTTGCATATTACAAATTCAATAGATTTTTAAAAAAATTCATCACAGAAATTTTTAAAACTAAATATTCTTTAAATTATTATCAATTAACTCATCATTTACATGAAGAAAAATTACATTATAAATCAAAAAATTAAACTAATAAAATCACGGGTAACACATGTGACATTAAAAATTAGTATACGTAAAAGCATAAATATAGAGAATTTTTTAAATTGACAGAAATGATCATGGGTCTTCACTATATTTTTAAATTTCTATTGTAAATATTTTTTATTATTGATAACATTTATCCAATTTAAACATAAGAATTTTAAATTCATTAAAAGTAATTCATTAAATATATTTATTTGACAATAAATAAAAATACTTTCAATTATTTTATTTTCAGAGATAATTTTTCATTAAATAAATGAACTTATTCGATAAACATTAAAAAAAGTTAAGATTTATACAGACTTTATTATTTTCATAAATTTTAATTTTATATTAAAATTAAAAATAATAAAATTTGAACATTGATAAACTTTAAATGTTAATGATTTATTAATTTTAATTATTATAAGAAAAATATAATATTTATAAGTTAATTTTTGATTTATTTCTTTTATATATATTACGAATGTAGAGAATCTTTAAACTGACAAAAATAATGATTATTTATTATTTTTAAATTGTCATTACAAATATTTTTGTTTTAAGTAATATTTCTCCAATTTACAAGTAAAAACTTTAATTTGATTAAAATACTTTTATTGTAAGATAATATCAATTATTATTTATTGTATTAATTAATAACCATTGAAATAATATTTTATTATTATATTATACATTACAAGAATAGGATTATATCTTTAAAATTTTATCCAAATATTTAATTAAAATAAGATGTGATAATTATTGCTAATTATCACTTAATTAGTAATATATAGTTAAATATCCATTAAAAGTTAGACTTATCACTAAAAAATACATATTTTCATAGTTATTTTCACAAAACATCAAATATTGAGTAACTTTGTTAACCATTGTTTTTTTGTTTTTGAATATAGTTTCTTGCTTTTTAGTTTTTCTTAAATAATTATGGTTTTTTCATTCACTATTATAAACTTTTTTATCTCATTTTCAAGCATATTTCAAAATGTTACTTTAAAAAAAATTTTATTTCACAATGAAGGTTTTTGGCTCTTTGCTAATTTGTTCCTTTTTTTTTTACACAGTTTCGTATTTCTCATTTTTATTAGATTTATTTTAGTTTGTGCATATTTTTGCATATTGTAAATTTGATAGATTTAAAAAAAAAATCATTATAGAGACTTTTGGAACTAAATTTTTTTTTAAAAAAAATTATTAATTAATTGATCATTTACATGAAGAAAAAATTACATTATAAATTAAAAAGAATTGAACAAGTAAAATTACATGCAACACATGTGACATTAAAAACTAGTATACATAAAAGCATAAATATAAAAAATCTTTTAAATTAATGAAAATAATCATGGGTATTTACAATATTTCTAAATATCCATTGTAAGTATTTTTTTAATTATTGATAACATTTATCCAATTTAAACATAAGAATTTTAGGTTCATTAAAAGTACTCCATTAAATATATTTATTTGACAATAAATAAAAATTACTTTAAATTATTTTATTTTTAGATATAATTTTTCATTAAATAAATGAACTTATTTGATAAACATTAAAAAAATTAAGATTTATACAGACTTTATTATTTTCATAAATTTTAATTTTATATTAAAATTAAAATAATAAAATTTGGGCATTGATAAACTTTAAATGTTGGTATATATATATATATACCGTGAAAATTCATGAGTAAAACCTACATTCTAAAGATAAATAGAGAACGATTCAACTTTTTGCAACTCACAAATGCATTAATCATTTAGAATTAGGTACATTTAATTTCAATTGATTGAGATATTTGTTTTTGTTACTTTTCAATACGCTGATGGCTTTTCTATTTTTAAAAAATATTATTAATTTATTTTTAAGAAATGAAAAATATTTTAAAAACATTTTAAAATTTATTATTTTGGAAAATAAAGGGAACTTTTCAATATAAAATTTTAATTTTTAAACGTAAAAGTATTTTCCAAATTATAGTTTCATTTTTCAAATAAAAATTTTAAAAAATTATCTTTTCAAAATTAATTTAAATAATCATATATAATATTAAAATCAAATAAAATAATAATTTAAAATATAACGGATTTGATCTGACCCATAAATAATCATAATAAAATAATTTTGAAGCTTAAACGATTTGCCGTAAGGCAAGCAGCCTATGGAGGTATTGGATAGCTTTTTCTTAAGAATGAAGGTTTCAACCTTTGTGGGAAGATTTTTATAATAATTTTCTTTTTCTTAAGAAATCGGTTACAATCAAAGTCAGACTTTGTTTGAGCTTCTGGAAGATTTTTAAAATATATTTTTTATATTGATTTTAATGTATTTAAAATTTTATTTTAAAAATATTTTCACAAAAATTAAACCTCGATTGACTGATAAAAATAAAAAAAATTATTTTTATCGACTGAATTAATCGTCATTAATTTGATTTAATTTTATTAATCATATGTTAAGCATTATAATATATTTATGATTTTTTTTAATATTAAATTCATTACACTAATAGTTTTAGCATTATAATTACACATAATATATGATTTTCTTTTAATCTTAAATGATAAGCCAAGTTGAATGGAAATTGGTTGGCGTGAGAGTACAGAGACAACATTATTATTTGTAGAGGCAGCATTATAATAGTACGGTTGATCGCCGTATATATCCTGTCCCCTAGAAAAGCCGGTAACATAGATAGATAGAATTATTTAGTTTTGAACAAAGTGGCATGTAAAGGCTTCATAAAGGGGACATGCTTTCTTTTTTATAGTACTCCACTTTGTTAAGTACTGCAGAAAGAGGGTAACAACATAATTTCAAAAACTTTATACAAACTCGTGTTACTCTTATTTTTTATTTTTTTTAAAAAAATATATATTTAATATTTATATACGATATATATTTAAATATAAAAATAAAAATATAATTATTAAAATTTTTTTTAAATATATAAAAATTTTAAAAAAATTAACCGTGATAACTTAAAACTTTCACTTTTAAGATAATTAAATCAGATGTTAAATAGGTATGATTTTTTTATTTTTGATTTAATAGGTTGGATAGCTTAATTCATCATTTAAACAAAATTTTAAATATTTTAAAAATAATTTTAATATTAAATAAATATTATATAAAAAATTATTAATAAAAATATACTTTTAGTTTAGTGGTATGATCTTGAGTATAACTCTATGAAATTATACGTCTAAATCTCATCACTCACATAAAATATTTAAAAAAATAAAAATAATTTTTTGATTTTCTATAATTTTTTATCAATTAAATTAATTCAAATAATTTTTTATTCTTTACGTAACATCAGCTAGACAAACTTTCAATCCCTAATTGAATCGATTGATTCAATCCTTTGCTTCATTCATGATCACCCTAAAATAAATCTTTTGAAGGGACATAATCCTCTTTCTTAAATTAAGGTCAGACCCTTAAATGCTTATCTTCAAAATTTGACAAAGTTATTGAAATATAGATGAATGATGAGTATCTTTATGAGGGTAGTACTTAACAAAATGATTAAAAGAAGATTTATATGATCAAGTTATCAGACATATATCACATTTAATTTTCGTTATCTTATTATATTCCCTAAATTTTTATTGATTGAAATATTAAAATGCATCTCAAAATTGAAATCTTGATTTCCTTCTGATCTTTTATTTGTGTGTAGGTTAAACGTATTTTTTTTATTATCAGTTTTATCAACTCAATTATTGATAATATTAAAGATAATTATAAAAATATAATACGTCAAAAGTAATTAAAATATGATATAAGTATATGTTTTAAAATCTATAAAATATAAATTATTAACATAAAAAATTGACATAAATATAAAATATCTTAAAATACTATTATAACAAGATAAAGTTAACAAACATAACATAAGTACATAAAATTGTTAAGTTTATACTGGATCAATCGGAAGGAATATCGTGAACAGAAAAGAAGTGAGTACTTTTAGGACTATGACTGTCCATTCGGTCAATTCGGTTAGAAAAATATAAAATCGAATTAATCGATTTTATTGGAGGAATCAACTGAACCAACCAATTTTTTGATCATAACCGAACTTACTAAACCGACCAATTTTGATCGGTTATGACTGTCCATTCGATCAATTCGGTTAGAAAAATATAAAACTGAATTAATCGATTTTATTGGAGGAACCAACTGAACCAACCAATTTTTTTGATCATAACCGAACTTACCAAACCGACCAATTTTGATCGGTTCAGTCAGTTAGTTCGATTAAATTGGTTTATTGGGTCTTAGGTTAGTAGATTGTATATTTTATTTGGATATAAATTTAATTGGGCTATTAATATATATAAAAATTAAAAATTAAAAATTAATTTAGTCGGTTTGATTAATAATTTTAGTAACCGATAACTGATCGAATTAACTAACTAAACCGATAAAAAAATAACATAATTATCAAATTAATTTAATCAAATCGAATTAATTAAATTTTATCGATTAAATCCGTTAAATCGATTTGAATCTATTTATGTACAGTACTATTTAGGACCTTGTAATTCCTCGTCCTGCAGTGAGCAAACTTAATCTGTCGGATCCAATTCATCTTTTTCTTTTTTCATTTATAAGAACAGAGATTTAAACTAACTCGTAAGAGCATAAAAAGAAAATATATTTATCTTTGAATCAAATGTTCGGATACGGAATTCATAATCACATGCAGCAGCCACAGGGTTAAAAAAACCACCACCTGGTTTTGGTACAGAAGAGTTTGGGGGATGCCATAATATTGGAGTTGACTTGGCCCAATATTTCGACCACAGTAGTCAATGGCATTAGAAAGAATGAAAATCATTCACCCACCTCAACCGCTGACTTCGAATCACCCCTCCTCAGAAAAAAAAAAAAAAAGGGAAGGCAAAGAAAGTGACATAAGAAAGCAGAGAAGACTATCACACATTGTATTTTTTTAAAAAAATATATATTTACATAAAAATATAATAATAATTATAAATATTAAAATTTAAAATTATTTTATATTATATTTTTCATGATGACAGTAGCTAAACTCCGAGTTTGACATACTAACATTGACGTAAAATTAATTAATTAAATATTTAATTTTGTTTGATAAGAAAAATGAAAAAGAGTCAGAATGTAGAACTTGTTAATCCTGGCAAGTTGCTCGAAGACAGAAGAAGCATCTTATCCAAAGATGAGTGTTAAAGTGGCCCCCCCAACGGACGGCCAGCTGAGACTTTATACTTGAGGCCTCCGGACCCAAAATCTGATGCCAAACTTCCCATCTATTATCCCCCCTCCCCTCTCAAAAAAAAAATGCTGTGCGTCAGTTCATAATTGCCAATTATGTTATCTTCAGCAGACAGATTGGATACAAGAAAGGTTAAAAGTTAAAAAACACTAGAGATTCCTTCAACTTTTTTTTTTTTTAAATCTTGTTGAAGTTTAGCAATTATATCCCCTTCAAATTCAAATATTTTTTTCATTAAAATTTCATCATCGAGCACGTTATAGATAAGGATCACAATGCTTTATTATGATCGTTATTTTAAAATTTTAATTTTTTTATCATTAAAATACAATTGAAAAATATATTTATAATCGTAATTTAAATTTTGATGTTCAGGTTTACGTAGTAGAAATAATTTTTTTCCTCGAGAAAAAAAAAGCAGATTTAAGTTTGCATTATGCTTAAGAAGAATTGGCATCTGACTTTTTTTATTTCTTTAATCATTTTAGAAGTCAAGGTCATATATAGAAACTCCAAAATTCCTGTTCCATTCTTATTTTATATAAAGAAGCAGGAGTGCAACAGAGCTGAAACAAAACAAGCACACTGCTAAAAGAGGGCAAGGCAATGAGACTTCCAAATGCTACCCTTTGCTTGGTTTCTTTCATTGTTTTCTCCCTTTTGCAGCAGAGGCCCGCATTTGCCTCCAAAAGGGTAAGCATTATTTTCAACCTTGATGTAAAAACTAAAGTGACATAAATGGGAAATATCTTTGTTTATGGTGGTTCCAATAAATTATTGAAATTTAAATAAGTTTTCCATGTATGTTGATGATAGTCATATGTGGTTTACTTGGGAGGGCATTCGCATGGACTCGAATCTGCGCCGGTTGATCTCGGTGCCGTGACGGAATCACACTACGAGTTTCTTGGATCATTCTTGGGGAGGTAAAATGCAATTTTTTTGCAGCAGAGTGGATTTGAGTTGTTGATCCTTTCTCGATCTGTTTTTTTGGTTGAAATAACATATTTGAAGCCATTATTTAACATCCCGGATTTTGTTTCGAAACAGCCACGATTACGCTCGCGAAGCTATATTTTACTCTTATACAAGACACATCAATGGTTTTGCTGCGAATTTAGAGGATGAAGTAGCAGCTGAGATAGCAAGTAAATACTAAATACCATATTCTTTTATTCCTCTTTGCGTTTCCTTCTTCCCCTATAGATTTTTCTCCAGTTACTGCTGGTAATTAACTGTGTCAAACTCGTGTTCCCAATGCAGGGCATCCTAAAGTAGTTTCACTGTTCTTGAACAAGGGAAGAAAGCTACACACAACACGATCGTGGGAATTCCTTGGGTTGGAGCATCAAGGCGTAGTTCCATCGAGCTCAATCTGGAACAAGACCAGATATGGTGAAGATACAATCATCGGAAACCTTGACACTGGTGATTCACTTTCAACTTCCCTTTCATTTTTTTTTCTTTGCCTAAATAAAAAAATAAAGAAAAGATCGTAGATATTGATATTCCAATCTCATATGCGTTAGATAATAGATACTATCTTTTAAAAAAAGCATAAACTAATTGAAGTAAATCTGTACCTGATTCTTTCAGCTTCCCTTTCAATCTAAACATTTCCTGCCTTTTTTTTTTCTTTTCTTTTCTTTTTTTTCCCAGTTTTGTCTGTTTTTCCCTCAACGTCGTCTCATCATCAATGAATACAGATTGGATCTATCTTAGTAATAATTTTTAATTTGAAAAGTTGACCTTAACCCCCCCACCCAAAAAGGGTTTTCTTTTCAATGACGTTGTAATTAAGATAATGATGTAAATTATTACAATTTGGCTTAAAGAAATCCTAAACTTAGTATTGAATTTGATATCTTTTATTTTTGAATTCCACGAGCCATTGCCCCCTGATGCATTTTTTGACTAAACCCACCCACCTTCATGCACGACGAAGGCTCATTAAATTGATGGTCCTCTCGATTTGTCCTTATTTTTATAAGTCTAATGTTGCTATTGCATTCATGATAATTCTTTTCTTGTTAGCATTCAATTGAAATAAAAATTTACTAGGATAAATTAATTTAAAGCTTACTTAAATGAAAATGAAATAGTTAATGGATATTTTTTAGTATGTTAGCAAAAAAAACAAAGTCCATTATATTTGTAGTTTTATTAAGATTGAAATTTAATTTCGTTGAAGCTTTCCAATTTCATTTTACTGCCAATTCTTTGCAAGTTACTTTCAAAAGGTGTGATACTGATAGGAGGGGCCATGGGGAAGCTGTGATTTTTGAACTAAAACTGAGGAAAAATGATAAAATTTTATAGCAAAAATGTGAAGTAGAAAATGCTTTGCAAATTGCAACCCTTGAAAACAAAACGGATAAGGATTTGAAAAGTACTGCAATAAAGCAGGAAAATCAATTTATGTCGAGCCATATTTGCTTTGATTTATACTGTTTAATGGGTTTTTGACTTTCTCTAGCTTCTTACAGCATGCGAATTGCTGAAAGGGATTTTTTTTTTTTTTATGCTAAGGTGTTTGGCCTGAATCGAAAAGCTTCAGCGATGATGGGTATGGACCGATTCCATCAAGGTGGAAGGGAATTTGTCAAAATGACAAAGATGCTGGATTTCACTGTAACAGGTTTGGGTTTTTTCTTCTTATTTTTTCTAACCCCACCTTTCAACCCACGCCCGTGGTTCACTTTTTTCAAGGATGATGTTGTTGATTTTGCCGTCTTACATTGAAAAATTAGTATGGACTACGCCAAGCTAAGCTGCCAATTATTGCGTTTAAATCATTATCATTTTGTTCGTAATTTGATTGAGTATAGTGTCTTTAAGGTTTTACCCTTGATTTCTGCATAATTTATCATAATCTGGGTTTTAATTCTCCAAATATCTCCATTGTTGTCAACCCAGAAAGAAACTGTGCACAGGTAAGTTATGGTAATGAAGAATCTTCAGTTCTGATCTGATAGTGGGATGGACCAGTATCAGGAAAACAATAAATAAATAAAGCACTGTCATTTGGAATTTCGTGGTAAGGCTGAGAGTACCACTTTATCTGAGAGTTAGTGAATAAAAAAGGGTACTAGCTAGCAGATAGTTCAAACGGTCTTTACCTAAAAGAGTGTCTAAATCTTAACCTCAATAGAAATAAGAAAATGGTGTAATAATGGTTACTGTTTTTTGGGTTCAATTGGATATTTTTCCAATGCATCTAACTTGGAGAGACATGTAGAGTAAAAATGGTTTTCACCTTTTTTTAGGAGAGTCAGATGCAAGTTTAAAATTTGAATTACATTTTTTTTTTGCACAAAAAAAGTTACAACTTGAGAATAGAAAAAATGTTGCAAATGTTAATATTCAAATCTCAGACCTAACGGATGCCACCTGTTAAGAGTAGGCAATCAAACCACTCTTTGTTCCTTAAACTTCCTCATTTCTACCCAAAGACAAAGAAGTCTGTAATTTGGATAAAATCTAGAGAGGATTCTTTTATCACTTTTTTTTTTTTTTACATTTTTCAAGGAAAATAAATCATGTTTTTACAATTGTTGATATAAAATTTCATGTTATGTGTTTTTGGTAAGTGAGCAATTTGAAATTCTTGGCTTGTTTTTCACTACATATCAAGAAAAAAAAAATTATTACAATTGATGATGCCTTATCTAAGTTCTCTATCTATATTGCAATGGAGCACGATTTCAATATTAATGAATCTCTTGGTGTTGCTTGGCATTAGCAATAATTTTTGGTACAAACTGACTGTATTATGAAAATTTGCATTTATAGTTTATTACAATTTATAACCTCTTTGAAAATTTTCTAACAATGAGGTAATTTGCATTAGGCCTTCCATCTTAGGGTGCGGTGACAGAATATTTTAATCTGATATTCTTGTATAGTTGATATTGTTGACACTTTGCGGCCTAAAAGCAAGACAGCAAAGAATTGTTTATGTTGCCCTAAAAAAATTATCGGATATAATATAATTTAATAGCCATTGGATTGCTTAACATCTAGGTTGATGTTCTTGGACAAATCACAAAACTTTGAAAGGGTCAGCCAGGATGTTATAGATCCCCTACAATCTGCGCTAATACGGTTCATTTTTCCCAGTTAATCTACCAGCAGAACTTCTGGCTGTTTTTTGTGGCATGTTCATGCGTGCACAGTCACACTTGCAAGTGCCTAAAAAATTCATACAAAAACCCTTTTTTAATCTTTTTCGGATTCTGATATTCCCTTTCTGTCATTGTTCAGATTTGTTTTCCCCCTTTTTCTTTTGAGTGGAAATGTTATTTTTATCCAGCTATTGTCTTGTTATGGTGTCTTTTCAATACTGGAAAAGCTACTGTCCCTTTTGCTGGAGGTAGATTAGGTTTGTAAAGTAGGTATCCCGATGGAAATTTAAGTTTGTTTGTTGATAACGTATTTTGTTTCTATTATTTCTAAACCATGTTAGCCCCTAAATTGCTGGATTGATGTTAAAGGAAGCTAATTGGAGGAAGGTACTTCAACAAAGGGTATGCTGCTGTTGTTGGCAAACTCAACTCTTCCTTCGATACGCCACGTGATAGAGAAGGTCACGGAACGCATACCTTATCAACTGCTGGGGGTAACTTGGTAGCCAAGGCAAGTGTTTTTGGCTTCGGTAAAGGAACAGCAAAAGGAGGATCGCCAAGAGCCAGAGTAGCAGCATACAAGGTGTGCTGGCCGCCGGTTGCAGGAAATGAATGCTTTGATGCTGATATTTTGGCAGCTTTTGATGTGGCCATTCATGATGGTGTTGACGTGCTGTCTGTGTCGCTGGGAGGAGATCCCACTGCCTTTTTCAATGATAGCGTTGCAATTGGCTCTTTTCATGCTATCAAGCATGGAATTGTTGTGGTCTGCTCAGCTGGCAATTCGGGACCTACTGATGGCACTGTCTCCAACATGGCACCGTGGCAGATCACAGTTGGAGCCAGCACCATGGATAGAGAGTTTCCTAGTATTGTTGTCCTTGGCAACAATATGCGCTACAAGGTTACTTTTTCCTCCCTTCACGTCTAGTTACGGAAAATGAGAAGTAATTAATAAGAAAAAGGAAAACGATGCCAATGCTAAAGTAACTTAAGAAAGGGTTTTGCAAAAATAACTGAAAGGAAATAGAAGGTGATGATAAATTCTGCTGAACATAAGTCAAAAAGTAGCTCCTGAACTGATAGAAGAATGACTAGAAACATAGTTCCTCCGATTGAAGACAAAATTAAACACAGAAATAGAGAGAATGTAAACTACAACTTAAGATTTGGTGGCTAATAAAGTTTGTAATCTTTTATAGTTTTGGCTAGAAATGCTTAATATTTTGGCACCTGGCACTTATCGGTACTTATTTCCTTTCTGAAGGGACAAAGTTTATCAGCTAAAGTTTTGCCAGACAAGAAGCTCTTCCCAATTATAAGTGCAGCTGATGCTAAGTTGGCTAATGCATCGATTCAAAATGCGTAAGGATAGAACACTTCTAAATAGCGGTACCTTGGTTTCAGTTATATAAACTGTTTTCAACAGTTCAGTCAGTAACATGTGCATCTCCACGTCACAACTTCTTCAATACATTCTAAATTGTAGACATTATGCAGATCGTTATGTCAGGCTGGTGCCATTGATCCTAAAAAGGCAACCGGAAAGATCTTGGTATGTCTTCGAGGGCAGAATGCAAGAGTGGACAAGGGTCAGCAAGCAGCTCTGGCTGGTGCCATTGGTATGATTCTTGCTAATAACATTCTCACAGGGAATGAAATTATTGCTGATGTGCATGTCCTCCCTGCTTCGCATATCAATTACAGTGATGGTCTTGCTGTTTTCACTTACATTAATTCAACAAAGTAAGTGTGAGAATTGATAAATATATTACCTTTATGAAGGCATTTAGCGAGCTTATATAATAATTGCATTACAAGTTCATTGACTACGTATGGATATCTGGAACAGGAATCCCACAGCTTATATTACGCCTGTAACCACACAAATTGGCACAAAGCCAGCCCCTTTCATGGCAGCATTTTCGTCAAAGGGACCCAATACCATCACACCTGAGATTCTCAAGGTACCTGCTATTAGCAGCTACAGTTTTTTTTTTTTTCCCCCCTCTAATTCTTCTACTGAATTGTATCCGATACTCAGTATTTTTGAATCGCATATTCAGCCTGATATCACTGCACCAGGAGTCAGCGTAATAGCTGCCTATACAGAAGCACAAGGGCCAACAAATGAAGATTTTGACAAACGCCGAGTTCAATTTAACTCTGTATCAGGCACTTCAATGTCATGTCCTCATGTGTCAGGCATTGCTGGCCTTCTTAAAACTCTTTATCCTCATTGGAGTCCTGCAGCAATCAAATCAGCTATTATGACCAGTGGTAAGAAACGCTTGGTTTCAAGTTCTTGAAACTTTCTTCAGAACATGTATGATAGCAGAATAATCCCCGATTTTTGTCTCGTGTTGCAGCAACCACGTTCGATAACTTGAAGGAGCCAATTCTAAATGCATCCAACTTCAAAGCAGGACCGTTCAGCTATGGCGCAGGACATATCCAACCAAACATTGCCATGGATCCCGGACTTGTTTACGACTTAGCAGCTACGGATTACCTAAACTTTCTATGCACTTTAGGGTATAATGAAACACTGATATCGTTTTTCTCGGAGAAACCCTACAAGTGCCCCAAATCAATCAATCTTGCCAACTTCAACTACCCTTCAATCACAATCCCTAAGCTTGTTGGATCCATTACAGTGACTAGGACTGTCAAGAATGTTGGATCACCAGGTACTTACAGAGCTCAAGTGCAGAGACCGGTCGGAATATCCGTTTATGTTAAGCCCAAGAAATTGAAGTTCAAAAAGGTTGGTGAAGAGAAAACGTTCAGTGTTACCTTGAAGGTTAAGAAAGCTCATGCAGTTAAGGAATATGTGTTTGGGCGGCTCATATGGTCAGACCATGTACACTATGTTAGGAGTCCTATAGTAGTGAAGGCAGTCTAAAAACTCTAAAAGGCTGTCAAAAAATTGCTTGAGCTAAGCTAGCTTTAAGTTATTAGACCCTGGATTTAACCCTTTGAATTGCTACCTCTATTTACTTCGGCATGGCCTTCAATGTGTTCTATATTATTCTTCAAGGCCCTGCTCTTGTATTAATGAAACAATAAAGATTGGGTAAAGAAGGAAATCTAGTCAGATGAATGACACTTCCCTCTCTCTCTCTCTCTCTCTCCTCTCTCTCTCTCTCTCTTTCTTTCTTTCTTGGTAAATTTAAAGGAGGTTGTAACCTGCATACAGGGGAAAGGATTGCCGCAGTTGTTGAAATTTGAATTTCAAATTTTTCGAATATAATTTTTTAAAAGTGACTGTATGAACTTTTGAAATTAAATTTCAGATTTTGTTTTTCTTTCTTTTTTATTTATGCTGCAAGAACAACAGTTTTCTGATAAAAAGTATCGAGAACAACAGCAGCAATAGTAGTTAAAAACAGGGAAGGATGAAAAATATAAGCGATATGATTCTCAGTCTTCGTTCTTGAACCCACGAAGAAACCCTACACAGCAGTTTCAAAACAAGGATCCACATTTTGAAGAACTACTCCTCTTTGAAATTCTACATACAAATATATGCTATG
>JAQSVH010000012.1:12785868-12798375 GCA_029448705.1 Adansonia digitata
CTCAATCAAGAAGACACTTCCAAGTCGGGAAAATATTTTAAGTCATGCGCACTCATAGATCCACAAGGATCCATCCCAGGGTACGTTGTGACACTACTAGATAACCCAAATAGTAGGATCACTCGGGGAAACATTTCTTTCCTTTACTCTTATATACCGTGGTGAAACAGGCAAGAATGGGTGAACATTATCACTCGTGTTTGTCTTTTTTATTACCATGATCATTCCTTTAAGATATGCCATTATGTTTGATAGTAAATCCTCTTTCATAAGTGGGTAAGGACAAGTGAATGCCATTACCTACAATGCCATCTTAAAATAGTTATATCTGACCGAAATAAGCCATCATGCTGTCCAAATGATGGCTTAGAATGTACTTAACATAGATGGTGATGAACGAACGTCACCATTTAAACGGTCAATCTTATAATGTTACTTTGTGAAAAGGCACTTTGAATGCGAACATGTTGTACGCTGCGTGTTTAATACCTCAACATTCATGATCTTCATGTTTGACCATAGGCATCATACCACCTATTCTTGGGGCAAATTTATGATACGCTTTTGTTGCCATTGTTCTATTTTTGTATCTTTAGCCTATTAGTTCTTATTGGTTACTAACTCATTCCCTTTTTGCTTTTCTTTTTTGCTGTGCATCATTTCATCATAATCACCATCACTATGGGACAATTGGTCAATGGCTTAGTGTGCATTAAGGGGTGCTCTCATGGAGCAATAGTCCATTTTGGAGCTAAAGCTTTTTAAGAAAGTTCGAGCATGGTTAGAACACCAACAACATGAAGATAGAGATGTCCTCAAATTAGGTCATGTCTTAATAGTGTATGAAAGGATCAAGATAGGGTACCATCAAAATGATTGGCAAGATCTAAGGACTATATTGACTAACTAGGACAATACCGAAAGGGAATTATTCACTAAGAGATATTGAGATATTGCTCTTTTGCTCTAAGTTTATTTTGATATTAGCTTATTGCAAGTAGCATTTTAGTTTTGGAATCTAGCATATTAGTGTTTCACTTTCAATCATGAAGATTTGGTCCCCACGTTGATGAATACACTGCGTTACTTAACATTGAAAGAGTAAAGGTTGATAGAATATGCTGTAAGGCCTTGAACCCTCTAATTTTCAAGAAAAGATTAACTTAAATCCTTAGGGCAATAGAGACTTAGATTGAGAGTCACATCAAGATGAAGGGGAACTGTGAATGCATCTCATGATCCAGTTTAAATAAGGCAATGGCCAGTACATTGACATTCGAAAAATCTAAGATATCTATGCTTTAGTGATATATGGTTAGGTTATATTCCTATAGACATTAGGCTATGTTGAAGCTATGGTCATAGATGTCTTTTCTCATTTGTGCTGTAACATCAATCCCAGACCCACCATCATTGCCAAAATTATTCAAGCTTTTAACTTTTGTAAGGAAATGGGTACGGGTCGCTTCACCGAATGTGCACCACTCTTTCAAATTTGGCTTGTCACTCACTTTGGTCCTGAAGAAAGTAGGATGTCATATTACTTCGTACCTAACTTTAGCCTTATCTCGAAGGTACTTGAGAAGAAATGGCCTCAAGATAAATTTAAAGAGCAATGGGTTTAGAAATTTCGGAACCTTAGGGGGAGGAGGTAACAAGGAAAACCTTTTGGTTTTCCCCATAAACGGTTATATACCAGTGTAGGATTACAGTTGTCTGCTGTTCATGGGATTATGGAGAGCACTAGCTATGCACCATTTTAGTCATTTGACAATTCTAATGTCACTAATTAATCCCTTTCGTCCAAGACCTAGAGTTGTAGGATTTCGACTATGGTGAGCCCGCTTATAGGTTGAAAGTTCAACTAGCCTTTCATGCATAGAAATAAACCCACTGCGTGGAGATATATTGGAGAGGGAGTAGGATGACCTTAGGATATGATGAATGGAGGATCCATTGTATTAATGAAGTTGTGCCCCTGCTTGGTATTGGGACATCATAACTACCAGCTGACCAATTTCCTTCTGAGATTGAATTGCTTAAGTGAGAGTCAACTAAGAAAAGGCAACTTTTGCCTAGAAGATTACTTGATTAAAAGAAAAAAGTAGTTAATTGAAAATGGAACTCTACCTCCGGGTTAGTGAGGTGAACAGGGTGGTTAAGGAGAAAAATCACCTCAAGGAGGATCTCAAGAGTTTAAAGAAAAACTATATGGCCCTTAACAAAGCAGGTAAGTTCGAAAGACTTAGAAAGTCATCGATTGAGTGGAGGACAAAAATTATTACTCTCGAAAAGGAACTACATCAATGAAGAGAAGCAGCTAGGGTTAATAGAGAAAAGCTTGTTAGAACCGTGCTCTTGCATCAACTTACGAAGGAAGAATGAACAGTTAGAAGCTTAAGTTCGGGATTTGAAAGGAAACCAGGTTGAAAATAGAGCTATGACACTTAAAATTCAAGATTTAAAGCATTTTCTTCAAGCATGCCAAGACCAAGTTAATGCACTGGTAAGAGCCTCTAAACAATGGCAAGAATGGATTCAAGTGTTGATCATGCAAGCCAAAACCATCAGAACCATCATCGCCAACCTACAAAGCAAATTTAGGTAGCTCAATTAGAGGCTGATAACATGATGGATGTAGCTCGATCCCTGACATGTGATATATTGCCCACTGGAGCCTATGAGCAAGACTTGTTGTAATTCTTGGACCATGTAATTAGGCAATGTAACTATGCCAGGTATTTTTGAATGTAATCATATGTAATCAAGACATTTTGTTGCTTTAATGAAAGATGCTATTGGTGTAGCTGTCCCTTAATCCAATTGTCTTTTTTTTTTTTGCATTTGCATGACTAACCTAATTCGTTTATAGTTCTATTCATTCATCTTCATGATGGCATATTCACTCTTATTGCATTAAACATATTCATGAACATATCATAAAGGTCTAATCCGATAATAATTTAAAGTAAAGGTGCTCTAAAACACTTTACCTATAGTTTGCCATCGATACAAAAGTCACAATTGTCGAAAAATGGTAAATGATCACCAAGCCTTCATTGAAAGACTCAAACTCATGTATAGAGAGTCTCAAAAGCAATCATTTTGTAAGAACGAGGAACTCTAAGCTCAGATTGTTGAACTAACCAAACTATTATCTGATGCATTTAAGAAAAAAAGGGTAAACAAGCACAGTTGAGGTGGTAAAAGAACTAGCCAATCCTGAAAGCAATTTGAATGGTGGTACTGAAGCCACTAATGCTTAGGAAGGGACATTGCATGGGTAGCATCCTCTGGTAGCAAATATCCCACCAACTCAGCCATTCATTTACATTAATCATGCAACGGTATCCCATTTGATTCAAGGATTTCAAGGCCAGAATCTTCACTGGCAAGGCTTATAGTCCTAAACCTTGATGAGCAAATAAGCAAGACAAAGCAAAAAAGCTTGCAGAAAATGATGAAGACTTGGACAAGTATCAGTCACTAGAGAAGCACCTTTGAGCTATTGAAGGAAGTAACAAATTTGCAGTCATAGACGCAAAATTATTGGGGCTGGTTTTGAGTTTCGTTATCCGTCTAAGTTTAAACTGCCTGATTTTAAAAAATACAATAAGACTACTAACCCCATTACCTATTTTCGCATGTACTGTAGTAAAATGGCAGGGTATGAAGAGAATGAGAAACTGCTGATCCATTGCTTCCAGGATAGTCTAATTAGGGAGCTCTTCAATGGTATATAGGGCTTGATCCTGTAAGAATTCAAACATAGGCAGATTCGAATGTGTATTCATTAAACAGTACAAACATGTGTCTGATTGGGCTCCAGATCACTTCTCCCTCATGAACATGGAGAAGAAATCTTCTTAGAGCTTAGGCAATATGCTTAAAGATAAAGAGAGGAGGTAACATAAGTTCATCCCTTTCTAACTGAAAAAGAAATGACAGTTATGTTTATTGGCATCCTACGAGCTCTTTACTATAAAAGGTTGGCAAGAAGCATCATAAAAAATTTTGTTGATATGGTTATATCAACTGAAATGATTAAGAACACTATCAAAAGTGATAGGATATCCATCAGAGAATCATTTGGATCAGTCAAGAAGACAGTAGTTAAAGGTGAGAAGAAGAAGGTGAATGTTTTTAGTGAAAATTATGCTAGGTTTAATCAAAGTTTGCATCAAGCACAACCTATATACCTCTCAAGTATGTTAAATATGTGTCTTGATCCTTGCTCCCATATACCAGAATCAATTCATACCGCTAGATTACTATAGCAATGAGCTTGGTGCCATATCCTGATCAAAATGTGGCCCAGAGTGCACAACTGTGCAAAATGAATAACGTGAGAGCTTTAAACAGTCAATAAACACCATAAGAAAGGGAGCACTTTGAACCACTCCCCTCCTCCTACAAAGAGATTTACTCTCACTTATTAGCAAGTAAAGTAGTGGCCCCATTATTCATAAAGCCAAGATCACCACCATACTTTAGATGGTATGATGATAATGCTTATTGTAAATACCACGCTAGAGGGCAAGGCCATTCCATTGAGAACTACACTTCATTTAAAAGAAAAATGCAGGGCCTACTAGAAAAAAAAGTGATCAAGGTCAGACAAAGGCCTGGACCAAATGTTAAAGCCAATCCACTCCCTTATCATTCCAAATTGAGATTAAATATGATAATTGATGGAATGGCCATTGGGTCAAAAGAAGCATTAGAGAATTCAAAAACCTTAATAAGCAAGGTCTAGCAAGCTTTTGTGAAAGCTGGAATAATAATAGATGATAAAAATAAAAAAAAAGAATGCCACTGAAACATCTTGATGCCACTGCAGTCAAAAGCACGATTTGTAACATTGCCTATCATTCTTGGAAATGGTCTAAGGGATTATGGATCAGTTTAAGATTGAGTTCTATGAGGAATGGGATGAACACGTCGATTCATCTATTAATGCCACGGATGAGGAAAGGCCTATTAATAATTGGATCCAAGTTAGCTGTCTTTTATGGGCCAAAAAAAGAGAGCTAATGAAAGTTTTAGGCATTATGTTTCAAGATGGATGGAGGAGGCTGCCCAAATTCATCCCTTATTGACGAAAAAAGAGATGATTGTTAGATTCATTGCAACATTGCAAGCCCCTTATTAAGAAAAAGTAGCAGAAAGCTTCCCGAAGAGCTTCACAGATGTAGTCATACGCTATAGGATGATCAATGAGGCCATGAAAAGTAAAACAAATAGAAAAAATCTTTAAAAACAAAAAGAAAACAAAGATAAAGGTAATCAGCAACCAAAATCTACCACAGAAGCCAGTTCTTCTCAAATTTGTGCTGAGTTAACCTAAAGGGAATGGTCATTTGAAGAAAATTATGAGATCATCAAGAACATAGAAAAAGTTAGAATGCCAATGAATTCTATTTAGCAAATCCTATGCAAGCCAAGCTACTTAATACAGCCAAGAAGATAGAAGAAAGAATAGATAACTTTTTTGATTTCCATACTATTTACGACCATACTCTTCAAACATGCAAAGAGTTTCATGCTATGGTTCAAAGGATGATGAACGAGGATAGCATCGAATTCTATGATGAAAAGCAAACCTCACGTATCAAGTCTACAAATGCAACACCATTTGTCAACACTATAAAAGAAGAAGAGGGCAATCCTCTTTATAGGGTTGGAAGGCCATTGATCTTGTACGACAATTGATCGAGAGCCAAAGGCACCCCTGTTCAGCCCACGCTAAGGATGATCATTCAACTTCTATCTCTTTCCTTTATAAGGACAATAAGGTAGTTTCTTGGAACTATGAAAACAAAACCTTAATCATCGAGGAATCTATTTAGCAAGCAGCAAATGTGGACCTCTCAAGAGTGAGTCAAATAACTCGAAGTGGCAGATGTTATTCCCTAGTAGCATCAAGAAGTGAAACTCAGCAAGAAAATACTAGTTTTAATCCTCAAGTACCAAAATTTGCAATCAAAAACTTAGATTTGGTAGTCTTCAAGGAGCCAATGAATGAGATAGAAGCTATAGAATTTCGCAAGTTCATCAAACATAGTGAATATAGCATCATCGATCATTTGAGCAAGCAACCCACCAAGATATCTGTGTTAATGCTACTATTAAATTCTGAAGCCCACAGAAATGCCCTTCTTAAAGTTTTGAACGAGGCCTATGTCCCTCTCGACATTTTTGTTGGACAGTTAGATCGCTTAATGAGCAACATCAGTACTGATAATTACATATCTTTCAACAATAATGAAATCACGCATGGAGGGAGAGGAAACTCAAAGCCTTTCATATCACCATGTATCATAAAGGCATCGCATTGCTTAAGGTGCTCATTGACAATATATCAACTTTAAATGTAATGCCCATGTCATGCTTAAACAAGCCCTCCACTAATGCATCTCATATCTAGAATAGTTATATGATTGTCCAAGTGTTTGACGAAACTTGCTGGAATATTATGGGAAACATCACCATTCCACTCTAAATTGACCCATGTATGTACGAAGTTGACTTCCATGTGATGGACACTGCTCTATCGCATAATTGCCTATTAGAAAGGCCTTGGATTCACTCTGCTCAGGCAGTACCATCATCTTTGCACCAAAAGTTAAAATTCATCTTTGAAAACAAAGTTATCAATATCAGAGGAGAAAAAGATATCATTACTGCTACCTCAATTGATGCTCCATATCTCAAACTCAATGAAGATATCCTAAAGTCCTTTTTCCAATCCTTTGAGTTTTTTGACGCTACTTACGTTAAGGAAGGGTTGCCAATAAATTAGCCTAGGTTATCAGAAAGTACTCATATAGGTTTAAAGTTGACTGTCTTCAAAGGTGCCTAGGCTGGAAAAGGAATCAAAAAACACCTCCAAAGGATTGCTGTAACATTAAAAGTTGCTAACTAGATCGATAAAAGAGGGCTAGGATTCAAGCTCAATGTGCAGCAAAAAAGAAAACAAGTTCAGCAAAGTGTGAGAAGAGGATGGCCTGTTTGTTAAGACGAGACATGGAGGATGACCCAATGATATTCCCACCACTTTTGGAAAGTTTTAGCCTAAGAGGACATGTAAATACTGGTTCCGCTAATGCTGTGCTCATATTGAACAAAGCATTCAGGGATTTCTTCATCAATGCAATTGATAGGCCAAAGATGTCAACCATAAGTCCAAAGACTGGTCTGTGCCCTTCAAGATTTCGTTCAAATTTAGACTGAGGCTAAGATTCCCTTACTATTCAAGTCTATTTCAAAGTAATGTTATGAACTAAACCTACATGCTTTCGCCTAAAAGCAATGTAGGATTCTTTGTATAAGCATCTTTTATTAAGTGTTATCAATTAAAATGACAAAGCATTATGCATTTCATTCTTCGTGTTCATAGTTTTTGTCAACCTCAAACCCTTCTTTACATATTTTTCCACTTGTATTTTTTTTCCTATTTTTAGGTACCATGATGAAGGTGACATTAATATTCATACTGAAACTTAAGAAATCAATTTTGAGCAACCGATCTGTGCTAGTGAAGTCGAATCTAAAAAAGATCCTGAAAAGAGCCCCATTCCTCTAGACCTATTGAGACTAGTTGAACAGGAAGAAAAACATATATTACCTTATAAAGAACCCACCGAAACCATAAAGAAAGAAGTCAAAATCAAAACTTACATAAAACCATTAACTCCAGCTAAACTAATAAGTCTCCTCCAAGAATATCGAGATGTGTCGCTGGTCCTACCAAGACATGCCTAGATTAGATACCAACATTGTGGTCCATAAATTTCCCCTCAAACTCAAGTGTAAACCTATACAACAAAAGCTTACAAGAATGACACTTGATATGCTTCTAAAGATTAAAGAATTAGTGAAAAGCAATTTGAAGCAGGATTTCTCTAGGTAGCCAAATATCCTAAATGGGTAACCAATATAGTCCTAGTCCCTAAAAAGGATAGTAAAGTGCAGATGTGTGTAGATTATAGGTATCTAAACCAAGCTAGCCCAAAAATTAAATTTTCTTTTACTTCAATTAACATCCTTATAGACAACACTACCAAAAACACACTTTTTCCTTCATGGATGGGTTTTCGGGCAATAACCAAATCCAAATGGCAGTTGAAGACATAAAAAAGACCACCTTTGTAACCATGCAGGGCACTTTCTACTACTAAGTGATGCTCTTCGTGCTCAAGAACGATGGGGCAACTTACCAAAGGTGATGGTAACATTATTCCATTATCTTATGCATAAGGAAATCGAGGTCTATGTGGATGATATGATCACCAAGCCACCAAAAAAGAATGAACATGTGGCCAATTTGTGAAAACTTTTCAAAAGGCTTTGCAAATACTAACTCAAAGTAAATCCTACCAAATGCACATTTGGTAAACTATTGGGTTTCATTGTGAATGAGAAAAGAATAAAGGTAAATCCTAACAAGGTTAAGGCCATTCAAAATCTAGCACCACCTCGAACTCAAAAGAAGTGAGAAATTTCTTAGAACGACTAAACTACATAGCTCAATTCATATTTCAGTTGACAAACAATTATGATCCAATCTTTTTACTGCTTTAAAAACAAAATCCTAGATAATGGAATCAAGATTGCCAAGAAGCTTTAGATAAGGTCAAACATTACCTTTTGAACCCTCTAATACTTTTGCCACCAATGCTCAGCCAGTCGCTAACCAATGCTCAGCCAGTCGCTAATCTTATATTTATCAATTCTAGACAAGTTGATGGGCTATGTATTAGGACAACATGACAAATTAGGAAAAAAAAGGAACAGGCGATCTATTACCTGAGCAAGAAGTTTACAGAATATGAAAATAATTATTCATTCATAGAGAATCTATGTTGTGCTTTAGCTTGGACAACCTGAAGGTTAATCCAATACATGCTATACCATACTATGTTGCTAATTACCAAGCTTGATTCCATTAAGTATTTGTGCAAAGCCCCCACCTTGTTCGGGAGGTTAACAAGATGGTAAGTTATGCTTTTTGAGTACGATATTGTGTATGTGAACCAGAAAGCCATCAAAGGTAATGCAATAGCAGACTTTTTGGAAAGTCAAGCTACCAATGACTATCAGCCTTTAGACTTTAAATTTTTAAAAGAAGACTTGATGTGCATATCTGAGGCAAAGAACACTGTTAATTATGGGTTATCATGGAAAATGTGTTTTGATAGAGCTTCAAACAGATTAGGGCATGGAATTAAGGCAATTATCATCTCACTTGAGGGAAACCATTACCCTTTCACAACCAAATTGAACTTTGATTACACTAATGGCATAGCTGAATATAAGGCCTACATCATAGGACTCCAAGTAGCCATTGAAAGGGGCATTTGAACACTACAAGTGTTTAGAGATTAAGCCCTCATCATTTACCAACTGAAAGGAGAATGGCAAACATGTAATGCTAAACCGATCCACTATGGGAATCTAATACCAAAGCTCAAGAAAGAGTTTGATGATATCAGCTTTCAACATCTACCTTGAGAAAAAAACTAAATTGTTGATGCCTTGACCATTTTATTGTCCATGTTCAAAGTCAATTAGGAATCGAATATTGCTCCTATTCAAATGAGCATCTATACAACCCCAACACATTGTCAGAATATTGAAGAAGGATAGTTTACCATGGTATCATGACATCCTTCAGTACATCAAAGATCAAAAGTACCCAAAAGATGCCACCAAAACTAACAAAAAAACCATCAGATGATTAGCTACGAACTTTATTTTGGATGGTGGGATTTTGTATAAGAAAGGCTAGGATTAGATCTGATGTGTGGATACCTTTAAAGCCAAAAGAATACTTGAAGAAGTTCACAATGGAATTTATGGTATGCATGCTAATAGACATCGAATGGCAAGAAAACATCCGATCAGGCTACTATTAGCTAACTTTTGAAAAGGATTGCATTAAATATGCTCAAAAGTGTCATAATTGCCAAATTTACACTGATAAAATCAATGTCCCACTCACACCTCTACATGTTATGATAGCTCTATGGCCTTTTTCTATATAGGGCATGGACATGATTGGACTAATTACCCCTAAGGCTTAATGGGCATCACTTTATTTTGGTCACAATTGATTACTTTACCAAGTGGGTAAGGGCAACTTCTTATGCCGATGTCACTAGATCTGTCATATATAAATTTGTAAAATGAGACATCTTTTGTAGATATGGTCTCTTGAGTAGACCATCATGGATAATGGGTGTAATCTGATGATGTAAGCAGTTTGCTCTCAATTCAAGATTCAGTATTAAAACTCCATCCCATATAATCCAAAAATGAATAAGGAAGTTAACGCAGCCAACAAGAATATCAAGAAGATTGTTGAAAAGATTGCAGAGACATACAAAGATTGTCATGAAAAATTACCTTTTACATTAAGTGCCTATTGCACAATAGTATGAACTTCCATGGATGCTACCCTATTCTCTTTGGTCTATGGCATGGAGGCTATCTTACCAATCAAGGTTGAAATCCTTTCACTTAGAGTCTTGATGGAATCCTAACTTATATAAGCTAAATAGGTTAAGAGCTAATACAAGCAGCTTAATTTCATTGAAGAGAAAAAAATTTAAGCCATTTGTCACAGGCAGTTGTATTAAAAGTGGATGATGATGGCCCATAACAAAAAGGTCTATCCTTGCCAGTTCCAAGAATGTGATTTGGTAATCAAACAAATTCTATTAATCCATAAAGATGCTCACAAAAAATAGACCCCAAACTAAGAAAGGCCATACTTGGTAAAATACGTACTCTCTAGAAGAGCCTTAATCTTAATCAAGATGGATGGAAGCAACCTCTCCAACCCTGTGAACTCTAATTCTATTAAGAAACACTATGCATGAAAGAACTTTAAGATGAAAACCCGAAAAACTATTCTATTAGTCTTTTGCCTACCATTCTAAAAAAAAAACAAAAAGAAACAAAAAAAATAAAAAAATAAAAAAAAAGAGAAAAAGAAAAGAAAACCAGCATAAGTTGAAAACCCGATAGGGCGACTTAAGCGACCAAACCCTTTTACCCTATCTTCATAACTCTGATCAAGACATCAAGTCATAACCCAACCTATGTATTCTATGCTGACCAAATTTCACCAAACCTTATCTATACCTACACTCAAAAAATAGAAAATTAGGTCCTCTATCCCACCATGGGGCAATCTAACGAATCCTTTTATTAGTCGGCTAGCACTAAATGGATTAATTGCTCAAAAAAAATCTCTAAAAGCATTCAATAGAGAATTCATGCCATTAGCATCAGAACCAATTAGCTAGGAAAACTTCTCTTATCTCTTTTCTATTTCAAAATCTTTCACAATCTCATAAGGTTGTTATAACTTGTACCCTCTTTCTTTCAATGAAAATACAATTAGTTGATTTCTCACAAAATCATTTCATAACCTTATTCCATGTCGTATCATGTTTATCATTTAATTGGCAATGCTTGATAAACAAACAAAATTGATAGCAGGATTTCCTAGCATTATTTGGAAAGATAGAACTTTGCAGGAGCTTTATTTCATGTCTAAAAACTAGGAATGAACTCTTGAGGCCACAACCGATTTTGCCATGGGACCCTACATCTAGAAAATGTGCTTAAAACCTTCTCCCAGTAAGTGATCATGGACCTCTCATACCTTCGAAGAAGGGATAACCTTAACATTCAAAGCCTCCAGAAATCTAGAATAAGATTGACAAACCCTAGGTAAAAGGCCAATTTAATAAAACAAAAAAAAAAGTTGAACCAACAACTAGACTAGGCTTTCAAAGTCATTACCCTTGCATCATTTACGCAGGCCCTAGCATCCCCATGTATTGTATAGCATTTAACATCCTATAGGTACCAACTATCGTATACAAAAGTTAAATTTGTAAAGAACCTAAGCTATAATTTTTTGATTTCCAAAAACCTTGAAAGGCCTCAAGTAAGCACCTTTAACCTTACAGGCTCATCAAAAATCACCCAAGAGGGGTATCTAAACTCATTTCCTTCTAGTCCTTAAAGAGTTGGACATTGTTCTTGACCTACCTTAAAGCCAACATAAGCTGGTGGCACCTACCTATCTTAGTCTTCAAAGAGTAGGACACTTATCAAAGCCCATATAAGCTGGTGGAACTTATTTACCTCAGTCTTCAAAAAGTAAGGCACTTATCAAAGCCTACACAATCTGGTGGCACCTACCTACCTCAGTCCCTCAAAGAGTATGAAGCTTACTAACTTTAGAACCCACATAGGCTGATGGCACCTATCTACCTTAGTCCTCAAAGAGCAGGGCACATATCTACCATGAAGCCCACACAAGCTGGTGACAACTATCTACCATTAGGCATATTTTTTTATTTACCATAAAGCCCACATAAGCTGGTGGCACCTGTCTACCTTAGTCCATAAAGAGTTGGACATATTTCTTTACCTACCTTGAAGCCCACACAAGCTGATGGCACTTGTTTGGGATTAAACCCAAAAATA
>JAQSVH010000012.1:12801230-12816256 GCA_029448705.1 Adansonia digitata
TTAATGGGAGCAAAGGGAGGGAAAAGAATGAAAAATAAAAGAAGAGATTAAAGATTGAGAAGAAAAATGAAAAAATAAAATTATTTCACTAAATAATCTTTGTATTATATCACTTTTTTAATTAAATATATAAAAGAATTTTGATTCGAATAAATATATGTATTATAATTCAGTTATACATATAAATATTTCATATTAAACAGTAAAATAAATACTAACATGATATTTAATGTCCAACAAAATTATTACCTACAGCAAAATTTTACGTCTCATAATTAGATTGGATACTAAATACCTTATCAACATTTATTTAATTATGTTAGTATAAAATATTTATGTTTAATGAAATTATAGTACATAATCTAATTAAGTAAAAATTTCTTCAAAAATTCAATTGAAAAAGTAATATAATATAAGGTTGTTTGTGTAATTAACACAAAAAATATGAAGGAATTTTTAAATAATTTTGATATGGATGTGACATTTTTGTCTTAGTTGTCAAACAAAGTTAACAGCGTTAATGTTTCCGTTCAAATAAAGATTTATTTGAATAGAAACAAATGTTTGTGAGTTCAATTATTTACAATAAAATTATAAAAGGCCTAAATGATAAATTTAAATAAGTTTAGGGATTTTTTTTTTTCGTATTTAAACCTTCTTTCTGTCATTTTTTTATATGGAAAAAAAGAATTGCAGTGGTGGAAGGAAACAACACAGACGGGGAAGAAAGAAAGAGATTATTAATCCCTCAATTACTTCTTATGATTTTCTTTATCACTCTCTTTTCATTCTTCGCATACATTTAAAATCATTTGTTTCAACAATTAAAACCATTTTGTTTTAAAGGGAAAACCCTTTTTTTTGCCCCTTTCTTGCTTTGTTTTCTGGTAATATAAAATCGAATTCTTTTGTTCGTAAGATCTGATCAATCATTTACGTAACCAAAGGACAGAATTTGGGATTTTGAGTATTTGGGGTTTATACAAGTACGAGCAGAGACAATGTCGTACGCTTACCTTTTCAAGTACATTGTTATTGGAGATACTGGTACGATTTCTTTCACGTTTTCCTCTTTTTTTTTTTCTTTTTGAAATTTGACATCTGGGTCGTTACTGTTCTGTTGTTTTGATTGTTTCTTAATAAGTTTAATTTTCAGCTCACGGGCCTTTGTTTTTTTCCATTTTTTTTCTGAAATAGTTCTTATGAGTTTGATCCTGTTAAGCAACATTGATCTGAATTTGCTACGTATTTAAAGCTTTCCTAAATGTTTTTTTTTTGTCACTGTGGATTTCTTTGCTTTTGAGCTTGTCATTGCCAATTACAGAACTAAAGAGTGCATTGTCATCATTTTTACAATTGGATTAGGCCCTTGATTCCTATGTCTGAACAGAATTTAGCATGGATTAATGGATTTTATTAAGCATGAAAATGTTTTGGCATTTCAAATGCTGAGAGACAATGAAGATTGAAATTGCATTCAAATGAAGCTTGCTACTTGAAGCTTTTTTTTTTTTTTTTTGTGCATATGATACTCAACTTGGCCATTTTTGCAATATTGTTTTCCCAAAGGATATTATGTGCGTGCTGTCCCCTGTGTTTGACGTCTCAGGTCTTTTATGTTATTGCTACGTGCTACTAGCATAAGTATGTTCTTTATGTTTGCAGGAGTTGGAAAATCGTGTCTTCTTCTGCAATTCACCGACAAACGGTTTCAGCCAGTTCATGATTTAACCATTGGTGTTGAATTTGGAGCCAGAATGATCAGTATTGAAAACAAGCCAATAAAGCTTCAAATTTGGGACACGGTTTTTTTTCCCTGTTTTTTAGCTTCTGAATATTTTAGTTTAAACTTTAAATGACCGTATGTGTTCTCGGACTCTTATTTATCAACTTTAGCTGTTATATTGCATAGTCATTATCTAACAAAGTATCAAAATGGTATGTCGAAGTCTTGACGGTTCAAAATTTCTTATCGTGTAAAATTATGGTATTTCTGGCTGGCTTGAGTACGATAATGTGTGAAGCCAAGCTTTCAGGCTAGCACCAGAAGGGTTGTATTAAATATCAAATTATCAGTCTGCTCAAAATTTTGAGGAACACAAGTTCTTAGTTGATACCATTGTTTATAAGAATGGTTTTGATGTCATAGTAAAAAGATAGGTGCTATAATGCTCTTAAGTGGGATAATTTAAGATTAGCTGCACTGGAATTTTATATGCTCTAGCAAAATCCCCTCGATGATGCCCAAGTTATTTGTGACTTTTTCTACACTCTGTGATTGTTATGTCCATCACAATTAATTCCCACTTAATCCTAGGTTAAGCCATTTAAGTTCTCAAACATGTTTCTTTTCACTTGTGGATGCTGAATTTTCTTTGTTTCATCAGGCTGGCCAAGAGTCATTCAGATCCATTACAAGGTCTTACTACCGAGGGGCTGCTGGTGCACTTCTAGTTTACGATATTACTAGGTATATATTCTTTCTTTTCGGAACTTTTTAGTTATGCAATGAAGTTACTCAAGTTTTAGGCAACCCATCTTTTCTGTTGTACATTCTTCTACATGCACGTGTCTTTCATAGAAACAAGTATGCATGTGCTATTGGCTGCAACCATAACACTTCTACATGCATATATTGATTAATAATCAGAAGGGAGACATTCAATCACTTGGCTAGCTGGTTGGAGGATGCAAGGCAGCATGCAAATGCAAACATGACGGTTATGCTTATTGGCAACAAGTGTGACTTGGCTCATAGAAGGGCCGTGAGCACCGAGGAAGGTGAGCAGTTTGCCAAGGAACATGGGCTGATATTCATGGAGGCCTCCGCGAAAACGGCTCAAAATGTTGAAGAGGTGATAATAATGCTTTTGTTATGCTTTAGGACTACTTGAGAATGCTTAAAAGCACAAGTATAACTAAGCTTGTCTTTGTATGTCATGTTTGACATTAATACTCCGAAATTATTGCAGGCATTTATAAGCACAGCTGCCAAAATCTACAAGAAAATTCAGGATGGAGTTATCGACATATCTAATGAGGTTAGTTTTGAATGCTTATATTTACCCTTCAATTTCTATCATCCCGTTGTATTGAACTATTTTTTGTTCAACTCACCGACATCTGTCTCTTCCTCCTTCCATTCCCTCTTTCTGTCTTGTATATCAAATCTGGCATCTGGTTATTTAGTTCATATGTGAAGTTTATCTTCTCTTAATTTCTCTCTTTTCTTGCATAATACACGTGTACACCATGGTGTGCGTCCCTCCACATGTAGAATTTCTTCGAAAGTATCTTGCATTTCTCGTGATAACCAATAAGATGTCAAATAAGATAAGGTAAAACATAACGAGAATTAGATCGACCCCATGCTTTTTAAGTGTTCGAATAGTGCATCAATTCCGGGCTTATAACAAAATTGTTGTGTGTTGGAGAGACCATTAGCTGTTTTTTTAAGGTTGAATGCTTGAATCATTAACCTTCATTTTTCATTTTTCTGTTTTTTTTTTTTCTGACAGTCTTATGGCATTAAAATTGGACACCAAACTTTCGCTGCATCACCAGGAGGTAGAGATGGTATAGCTCCTCAGGCAGGCGGCTGCTGCAGTTGAAAATTTGGATTTTTATTTTTTATTCCGAGTTTTAGAGTTTTCTTTGCTTTGATGTTGTGGATTTATTCGTTTCTTATTCTTTTGCTGTTGGATACTTACCACATTGTTTTCTTACTAATCATCTTCACTTTATTAGTACATATTATTATTATTATTTTAGCACTAACTTATTTTTTATATGTATTATAATTATAATAATATTTAAAATATATTTTTTTAAATTTTAATATATTATATTTTATGTCATTTTTGTTTTTAGTTTTTTTTTTTTAATAATTTTGTTTCTAAAAAAAGAGGTCGTACAAATGGACGGTGCCAAAAGGTTTATGATCTATGATTATAAGTTATAATCATGTGATCGTTGCTTACTTGTGAAATGACAGTCACCCAATTATTCTTCACTATTTCCCAGATTTTTGTGTCCAAAAAACCAATTTTAATCAATTAAATCCCCAAAACACCCCCGAGGTACGGTCCGTAATTTTACGAAAACAATAATGGCAAATGCGTCCCCCGAGGTGCTATCAATTTCGGACCCTTAAAGTTGCCACTCCACATGCATATGCTTCGCTTAATTGAAGTAGAGTCTCGAAATAACGGCGACCATGGCTGCGATCGGTGCTTTGAGTTTGATATTGCCTACGACGACGTCGTCCTCCCCCTCCAATGCTTCTTCCATCTCTTCTTCCCGCCGTAGATCCCCGGCTCCTCGGAGCTTGTCGTTCTCGGCTTCCTTTCTTGCCGGTGACAAGCTTGTTTCCAAAACAGTTACCACTTCCCGCCAAATCGAACGGACTCCTTTGATCGTTTCGCCGAAAGCCGTTTCGGATTCTAAGAACTCGCAGACATGTCTTGACCCCGACGCTAGTCGAGTAAGCTTCACTTTTATCTCTCTGCATCTGATTTCTCTGAATCTTTTGTTTGCTACACTAAACGATACGCTTCGATACCTCCAATAACTGATTTGCTCAAAGACCAAAGCTTTATATATACATATATATATATATATACATTTTGATGAAAGTTTTTGGGAAATTTGATTGTTTTTGTCAGAGTGTTTTGGGGATTATTTTGGGAGGTGGAGCAGGGACAAGGCTTTACCCACTAACAAAGAAGAGAGCTAAGCCGGCTGTTCCATTAGGAGGAAATTATAGGCTCATTGATATTCCGGTTAGCAATTGCTTGAACAGTAACATATCCAAAATCTACGTTCTCACTCAATTCAACTCTGCTTCTCTTAACCGCCACCTTTCCCGCGCATATGCTAGTAACATGGGTGGTTACAGGAACGAAGGATTCGTCGAAGTTCTTGCTGCTCAGCAGAGTCCTGAGAACCCAAATTGGTTCCAGGTTAGTTTCCAGTGAAATGGGCTTTAAATTGTTTATGGTTTTTTGGGTTTTGATAAGCCAAAGTTTGAGTTTGGATTTACAGGGGACAGCGGATGCGGTGAGGCAGTATTTGTGGCTGTTTGAGGAGCATAATGTTTTGGAATTCTTGGTTCTTGCTGGGGACCATTTATATAGAATGGATTATGAAAAGTTTATTCAGGCGCATAGAGAGACTGATGCTGATATTACTGTAGCTGCGTTGCCAGTCGATGAAAAACGGGCTACCGCATTTGGTCTGATGAAGATTGACGAAGAAGGGCGTATAATTGAATTCGCTGAGAAACCGAAAGGGGACCAACTGAAAGCTATGAAGGTAGAATCTTCCTTTGGGTGAGATTTGCATATGAAGTGTTGAAGTTATGAGTTAGAAGCTGTTATTGTTTTTTCTGGTTCTAAGTTTGAGGTGTTGTTTTAGGTTGATACGACTATTTTAGGTCTAGATGATGAGAGAGCAAAAGAGATGCCTTACATTGCTAGTATGGGCATATATGTCATCAGTAAAGATGTGATGTTGAATCTTCTTCAAGAGAGGTTTCCGGGTGCCAATGATTTTGGAAGTGAAGTCATTCCAGGTGCTACTTCCATTGGGATGAGGGTAACTAATCTTTTCATACATTCCTCATTCTGAATGCCTGTTACCTTTGAAAAGCTGACTAATGTTCCTTGTATACGGAATAGAGGAACTTAACTGAAAACTAAAATAGCTTATTTGTTTGTTTGCTTTTCAATTATATAGCAGCCAATCTTGTTAATTTTTGGCGGAAAGTAGTTAAACTTGATATGTATGGCTTCTTATCTGGTATTTTCTTTATTCATCAAGCATATGTAATAAGAAGTTGAACAATTTGGAGGTTGGCATTCTTTTCTTGTCTTGCTTCTAGTAATGAAAAGTTTTAATCAATAGATTATTTCCAAGATATACATTCATGTTGTGAGCAGATCAAGGGAAATTGGAAGCATTGCTTGCACTCGTACAAGAAATTTATGATATATGCTGGACTGAAGCTCAGTGTTAGAATTTTATGCATGATGTGGTTTATTTATGTTGCCACATTGATTTTTTTTCTTCACATCACAGAAAATCCTAATTCTGGAGATCTAATTGCTTGTTAACCTATGTAGGTGCAAGCTTACTTGTATGATGGCTACTGGGAGGACATTGGTACCATTGAGGCATTTTATAATGCAAATCTGGGAATTACCAAAAAGCCAGTGCCAGATTTCAGGTTGTTTTGGTTCATCAATGCATTATTATTTCACCATCTTTGTGATTAATTTAATTACCTTTATGATATTGAACTTTCTTCCTAGCTTCTACGATCGTTCCTCTCCAATCTACACCCAGCCTCGGTATTTGCCTCCCTCCAAAATGCTTGATGCTGATGTTACAGATAGCGTTATTGGTGAGGGTTGTGTTATTAAGGTGAGTTCCTTGGGGCTAGGTCGGTAATCTGCTTGCTTTTTCCACTTGGCGATGGCTCTAATGTTCACAGACTAAATGGATATTAGACAATTTATGAGAGTAAATCCTCTGGGTATTTTGGTTGATTGCAGAACTGTAAAATTCACCATTCTGTCATTGGTCTTCGATCTTGCATTTCTGAGGGTGCAATCATAGAAGATACCTTGCTGATGGGAGCAGATTATTATGAGGTATTATAGCCTGAAAGTTATTATCTTTCTTTTCTTTTGTTTTTGTGGCATATCATTGCCTTCGTGATAATCTGTTTTCCTCATTTTCTTCCTCCAGACCGATGCTGACAGGAGGTTTCTGGCTGCAAAGGGCAGTGTTCCGATTGGTATTGGGAAGAATTCGCATATCAAGAGAGCCATTATTGACAAGAATGCTCGAATTGGCGACAATGTGAAGGTTGGTCTTTATCTATTAATTTATACGATTTCTTTAATGGTCTCAGCATAGTAATTAAGCCCTCGGAAAAGAGATGATTTTCATTGATCATTCGCTAAAATGTCACCTTGGCGCTGCTTCTTCTGCATGGAACTTCAGCTAGAATAAAAATTCTCCTCCTCGGTCCTTTCCCTAGTTTTGGCCTTGCTTGTTACGTTTCTGATGAAATTGTCAGTGGTTGAATCTCAAGGCAATAGTGTAAAGTTCTCAATTGAGTGACAACTAAAAACACAAGTTTAAATGTAGAATCTATGACTCGTTTTGGAACTATTTATCCCATCTAATATAATCAATGTTTGTTAAATTCTCAAGGTTAAATGTTGGACAATGAATATTGCTTTTTTTCAGATCATTAATAGCGGCAATGTGCAAGAAGCTGCAAGGGAAACGGACGGATATTTCATTAAGAGTGGGATTGTGACAGTAATCAAGGACGCCTTGATTCCTAGTGGAACTGTAATCTGAGGAAGTTACAGTATTGACTGCTGAGTACAAATACTTTTCCATTAGTTATTCTACAGAAACTAATGCAATAGCATATAATTACTCCATCTTTTCCTATATTTGATGTATGTTCCCAATGTGATATATATATATATATTGAGGTAGTATAACAATATATTAAATTGAGATGACCTCGGAAAATGATGCTGTAAAGATCATGTTCAGCTTGAATAAAAGTTTTTGTTTATAATCTGTAATTTTTATGTTTTACCTGTGTAATTTAAAGATACAAATTGTGCTTTCTGGTTGCAACTCTGGTCTTATTGAACCTCACTTCTTGAGGTTAATTGTATGAATCAATTAAGTTAATTTTTTTTCTTTAATTCATTAAAAAATAAGAGAAAGGTCTTTATCCATTGAATTTTTTTTATCATATCAGTTATTACGAAATAATATATCGACTATGTTTCAAATATATATATATATATTATACACACACACACACGAAGAAGTATTTATTGAAGATAAAGGTAGAAGGGTCTTTATTATTATTATTATTATCCAATAAAATGAACGACTTTCATGCTTAAAACATTTTAATTTAATCGGTGAAGCCATAATTGGTCGCGAACAAACTGTAGCGTGGTTGAATTTGTCGGTGGGCGAATATCATTCTGGTTTGTCAGCTGATGGGACCTTGACCGATGCTGCCATTGGGGACAGGGAAATTCCTAGCAGGTGGAGGAAGTGGCTTTGGACTCCGGCTGTTTGTATCAGTCTTCAAACTTGCTGTTCCATACAGGAAAAAAAAAAGGGGCCAAAATTAGAAGGAGATAAACCAGATCCAGGGGTCCCATGAAGAAGTATGGGTAATGCCTTTCTCAGTAGCAGCAGTATCTTCAATCGCCCATGATTTTAATGCGGATCCGTAATTAATTAGCAGTTAATAACACTTAACACACTGCTCTTGTCCCGTTGGGAAATTGTAAATTAGCAAAACATGCATTGAACAGTAGTTTAGTGACGGGATATTGGCCATACAATTAGAACATCAATTGTAAGGGAATTACTTTTCGAAGTATTGTTTTATTTTTGGAGAGAAAATGATGTGAACCATTTTCTTCTGACTTATATAATATATATTATATATTTAATTGGATTGATCCAACGGCTTAATCTTAGGAATCAAAGATGAAGTCTTACAAAATTAGGTTCAAAGCTGCAATAAAAATAAATAAAAAACAGAGGTGATGAATGATGAGAGATAATATGAGAAAATGAAGTTGGAAAACAAAGTTGGGGGGGGGGGGGGAGGGAAGTACCTTGGATAGCGGCGAAGTGAGGAATTCTTGCTTCAACTAACTGAGACCCTGAATTCTCCATTGATAAAAGTAAAGATGCGAGAAGCAGATAAAAGACAATAAGCACATCATTCTTGGAGCACCTCTTCATTGTTTAGTATTAGTCACAGTTCCATTCATGGTTTCAGCAAAGCCAAGCTGAGTATATATATAGAAGAGATAAACCTCTCAAGTCTCATCGTATGTTCAATGGCAAAGACTTTTAAACTTAATCGAATTTTGAATTCAGGGTTCGCCATTAATTAGCTCGTGTTGACTGATTGAAAACAAAGGAAAGAAAATAAAAAAGATAAAGATAAAGGAAAAGATAAATTACGTTATATGACCCATTCATATTTCAAAAAGGATGCACTTAACAACTGTCTGTATATAAGTATTGACTATTCGTAAATGTCTATTATTATTATTATTATTATAGGAAAATTTTTTTATATCCACTCAAGTGATCCAAAAAACATACAAGATACTGATGCATATGCTCCTGCTGATTTTCTCCACTGCTAGTTAGTGGCCAAGATTTTCTATTTTCAAGGTAATCCATGACAACCTTCTTTGCTGGTCATTAGATATATCTTCTTTGGTGGTGGTGGTTGTTGAATTTCGTTTTGTTCCTTCTCTTTTATTTAGCGAAAATAATAGAAAAACCTTTAAATTTTATAATTTTATTTAAATATGCTTTTTATATATTTTTTTAATATAAGCCTTTTTTTTTATTGTATTTAAAATTTTGAAAGGCTTTTGCGTAGTGTCTATTCATCTTCTTCGGTACCAAATTTGAATATATTTGTACTTACCATTCATTCTCGTGTAATGGTTCACAATATGATTATATTTCAAATTAAATAAATGATAATAATAAATATGTTGGAAAGATGAAAAATTGAAGAAAGACAGAAAAATAAGATAAAAAATATATCTTTTATTTTCATTGGTGTACTTAATAGGAAAGAAGTAGAAGTGAAAAAAAATGTAATTTTCTTTATACCTATTGCTTGGTATGACCGAAAAAGGAGGAAAAAAACAAAAACTTATTAATTTACCATTATATCTATTAAAAATTAAAATATAAAAATAAAATTTTAAAAATGATTAGTACTCTCGTAAATATACATACTTGACTCATACCATCTCATTTTCTTTTATCTTTTCTTTTCAATTTGAAGTGATTTATTTTTGTTAATAGATGTGAAAAATAATAATCTTTATTACTTTTTTCCTCTCAATTTTTTTTTACCAAACATATCAAAATTTTATTTTATTTTTCACTTTTTCATTCTTTCCTATTCATCCTTTCGCTTGTCTACCCTATGAAGGGTTAATTTTCTTTCCATTATTCTACTATTCCCTATCCATCCTCCCAATTTTTGCACCAGACTAAACACCTTCGGTAGGGTGAAAAGTGGAAAGGATAGATCAAGAAGAGTGAAAAAGTGAAAAAAAGTAAAATTTTTATATGCTCAATAGTAAAAAAAAGTGAGAGAAAAGAAAATAGAAAAATAATAATTTTTTCTATTTATTAATAAAACCAAATCGCTTCAAATTAAAAAAAATGAAAGAAAATGAGAATATTGTAACTTAAGCATATATATTTACAAAATTATTCATCGCACTTAAATTTTATTTTTTTATCTTAACTTTCAATAAGTATAATAGTAAAATAATTACTATTTATTTTCTTTCTTTTCATTTTTCAATCATACTAAATAATGAGTAAAAAAAGTAATATTTTTCTTTTCACTTTTTCATGTTTCCTAAAGTAAAAAAAATATATTTTATATCTTTTAACCTTTTTTTTTAATTTTTATCTCTCTAATTTTTTTTTTCACTTTAGCAAGCAAAGCCATAAACTTTTGACGTAAAGAAAACCCTTTGTGCCACGTATTTAAATGAAAACTTAAGACGATTCAAAAAAAATCATATTGTAAATTGACAAATATATTTTAGAAATAAAACAAATTTAAGTCAGTCACTTCATTTAAAAAAAAAAAAGAGAGAAAAAAAAACAGAGCCCACTGAAGCATACATATACATGCATTGTATGCTAACGAATATTTGTTAACCAGCCTTAATTATGGATGAGAAAGGCCTTCAATTTCAATGGTCAAATTTCATTTTATTGTTATTAAGACTAAAAGAGTTTTTGGATTGAAATGATTCAAAAGAAATATATGTTTTATTTATTTTTAGTTTTTGTCTTGAAATGATTTTAAGAAAAAAGGTGGAGAGAGAAAAAGAGAGAGAAGAAAAGGTTAGATGGAAGGAAGTTGAGGAGAAAGATAGAAAAGCAAAGGGAGGACGAGACCAAGCAGCAAGTAATGGAGGAAAAAGGAGGAGGAAAAGATCTAATGGGTTTGTTCGACGTGGTTGGCAACGGTGTAGGTAGCCAGTCGAAAGAACGAAGGGGGGAAAAAAGAGGATAAAGGATAAAGAAAAATTAAAAAAGCTTTGGTTGTGATTGTAGTTTTTGTTTTTCATTGTTGTTTTACATTTTTACAATTAAGAAAATAAAGAAGTAGTTTTTTTGTTTTAATTTTTTTATAATTTAATATATATTTTGTAAATTTTTTGACATAATTTTGAATTTTTATGCATTAAAAATATTTTTTTTATTGATTTTAAAGAAAAATATGAATTAGAAATAATCATAGTAATTGATTTATCCCCTTATATTTATCAAATCAAATTAAAAAATGTTAAAAAGATAATAAAAAAAGAATTAAAACAGATTTTTTCTTTATTTTAGTTTGTTAAGCATTTAAAAAATTAAAATAATTTAATAAAATTATTCATGTATACCGTACCAAAAGTGTGCAATACTTATAAATAAGGCGGGCACAATTTTTAATATGCATTTAAATTACAGTTGCAAATATAATATATGTTTTCGCAATCATTACAGTTATTATGATCGTGCATTCTTTTCATTTTTCATAATTTATTATAAAGCATAATAATTATAATTATAATTTTTTAAAATAATTTTTAAAAAATTTATGATATTAAATTTTTATACATATAATTTTTATCATGAATTTAATAATTATATATTATTAATTATTTACATCAAATTACAACAAATATTGATAATAAAAAAATTGAAATTGTAATATAACAACCCCTACATCACATCCGACCGCTATTTAAAAGGAAATACAGCTCCCCATAGAAATTAAAAGTTATTAGAGGAACAATAATGAGCTAAAGGACTTTGATTTTGGGTTCGTTGAAGTTTTGGACTTAGGAGCACATCGTTATATATATATATATATATATATATCACTGAATGCTTTTCTCTCGACATATCTTAGCTTGGATCAAGCGGGGCCTAATAAAATTTGGATCATTTGGAAACTAATTAGTGGAAACAATTTGAATAGAACATTTATTAATTATTTTTAAAAATTTCACGACAATGAGAACTTCACGATGCTATGAATTAAGACAAAAGGATGCTTCTATTGGCATACATGTTGTTAGAATAGAAGAGGAGAAACGCGTGTACGCGAATTAGTTCTCGTATGTGCACTTAGCCATGTTTCCAGTGCCCTGCTGTACCTGGCACTGGGATATTGTTGCTGGGTAGTCGAGGATCTAGCTTCAGACTCCGACGTGCCAAACTTTGGCGGACTACATTTCCTGTCATTGGGTGCGGACATAATGACTTTAGATCTAATTATATGAAAATAATAAATATAAAATAATTAAAATATAATATAATACGAATATATATTTTAAAATTTAATAATATGAATTATTATTATATTAAAATTTATATAATATTAATATATAAACTATCAAATATTTAGGTGTCCAAAAGACAAAAATATTAACCAAAGGCAAAACTAAAGGAGGTATTTAAATATACCCAACATTCCTGAAATTTTGATGTCCTCAAAATCCATACAAATTTCAATCCAGCAGTCGCAGTTATCACTTCAGGATGAGTTAATTAGAGAAAAAGCTGATGAGGGAAAACTGTATTGTTTTTGTAACTTATCAAGCCTATATATATATATATATGTCATGATATTAGAGTTTTGATGTGAATATCGAATATTAATATATGTTTGATGTAATATATTAAATTTTTTTAAAGTTTTTTTTTAATATTTAGAGGTTATGGGGAGAATCATATTTTTATATTCATGCTTGAACATGCGTCAAACATGAATATTTTTAAAAAAAATAAAAAGAGTCAAAGTAACATAATTTATTTGTTGGACTATGCTATCCTATTTTTTTATTAATTTTCGCATATAATATTTATGTTTGACATATATTTAAATATATATTAGTATTTAAATTTACGAATATTTTTGTGCCTAAGCCCAGCTCGCTCATATTACCTTTGTTTTTTTTTTTAAATAATCCATACCGAACAAGAGCACAATTCTTCCACTTTTTATTTTGAGTTCAACTGGACATATTTTTGGGTTGAGCTATCCAATTTATTTGAATTAAAACTCAAACAAAATCTTTAATAATTCTAATCAATCCGTCCTAACTTAAATTAATATTTAATAATAAAATATTAATATTCAGGGGTCTAGCTATCTAATTTGTTTGAGTTAAAACTCAAACAAAATTTTTAATAATTCTGACCAATTCGATCCGATTTAAATTAACATTTAATAATAAAATATTTATTTTTATTTAAATTTAATTATAAAAATATTAATATTAATATAAAAAATTTTTTGCTTTCCTGCATAAACCAAAATTTTAAAAATTTGCATCCCATAACCACCACAGGGCTTAGGTGTACGGAACATAGCTAAAAGCAGCAATAACAATGAGTAAAAAACAAACAGAGGTGATGATTGATGAGAGATGATATGAGAAAACGAAGTTGGAAAACAAAGCGGGGAATACCTTGGATAGCTGAGAAGTGAGGAATTCTTGCTTCAACAAACGGAGGCCCTGAATTCCCCATTGATAAAAGTAAAGATGCCAGTAGAAGCACAGAAAAGACGAGCGCATTATTCTTGGAACACCTCTTCATTTGTTTAGTTGCAGTAAGTACTTCATGGTTTTCATCAAAGCCAGACTGAGCAACTATATATAAAAGAGATAAACTTCGCATATCTTCAATGGCAAAGAATTTTAAAACTTTACCAAATTTTAATTTCAGTGGTCACCGTTAATTAGCGCGTGTTGACTGACTAAACACAGGGAAGAAAAAAAAAATTCAACGTACACTTACATCGTATTCGGATATAAACATATAATATTATTTATATTCATATCTAATATTCATCGTGATCGATTTTTGCGTTGGTCACTTCTAATAGTTTTGGCTAAAATTTCGGACTTTTGGATCTCCATATCGACCTTCTCTGCTATATTTTCTTTAAAGGTGGTTATTGAATTTAGTTATTGTCTTTTTCTTTTTTTTTTCAAACGAAGTAGTTAAAATTTTGAAAGCTTTCTTGGTAGTATCCATATATCTTCCTTGTGGTCAAGGTCAACCATTCAAGACCGACTCTTAACCAGATAATTTGATTTTTGAATAAATTTATTTGAGATCATTAAGATTAATTGATTTTAGATAAATTAGATTATAATAAATTATTTCGTAAGTGAAAAAAATAAATGAAAAATATAAAGAAAAAATTGTTGAATTAAAGTAACTATGCATTGATTTTTTTTGGTCAAATGAAAAAAATAAGTAAAATTGATTTTTGCATTTTTTAAAAAACATTATGAATATAATCTTATTAATATATGTTGTTTTTATTTTATAATTTAATATTTATATTAATCGTCATATAATTTTAATAAAAAAATATATAAGAAATATAAAAAAATAACATCACGAACGAAGAATAATAACGTGCCAACGACGAATAATAAAGAATCCAATTGGTTTTAGATGAAAAAAAAGTCATGCAAAAAAACTATTTAATTGATATGAAAGTAACCTCACTTAGAACAACAAATGGTGCAGAAAATTTGACCTTTTCCTTGTAAGGGGAACGGTCAACCAAGTGTATGTCATCAATAATAACAGCATATTAAATTTAATAATTTTAAACAAATAAAACAACAATTAAAATATAACATAATAAAAATATTTTAATATTTTAAAATTTATATAAAATAAATTATTTATATATTAAAATTTATTTAACTAGATGATATTTTATATATTGATTAATAAAAAAAATAAAAATGTATAATTATAATACAAATAAATATAAGCACATGAAATACTTCTTGAAGCTGAATGATGTTGCTTCTCTGATTTATAGTTTAATGGATTGTTAATCAGCTGCTGATCATAAACTTCAAAATTGGCTATTTATTGATCAT
>JAQSVH010000012.1:12848974-12859614 GCA_029448705.1 Adansonia digitata
AATAACTAATATTTATCATTGGTTTAATACTTATGTTATTCATCATGGACTATCATTTTACAATTATTTATCTTTATAATTATGAAATTTATTATCAATCATTTGCTATTACATTATCTATTAATCACTAATTATAAAATAAAAATTGAACTAATAATTTTGTTCAAAAAAGGTTTGCAATCTATAAACACACAATTCGATATTCTAATTGTGAGTTATCTTGCAAAATTGAGAAAATTTAAAAAACTCGAACTATAACTGCATATTGATGTTATAAGAATGATAATATTTGTAAATGTATAATTTCGTTTTATTAAGAGCTTATGCAAATTTTCAAATTTTAATAATGAAATTTATAACTATCATCTTATCTATTATAATTTACTATCATGTTATCAATTGTTAACTACTATTTTATCCATTATTTAATACAATATTCTTAATATGTCACTACAACGTTATTCAATGTATTTATCATTTAATAAATTTTAAATTATTTAATAAAAATTTTATTTAATAAAGCTTTTAATTTAGAATTATTTAATATGATGACTAAATTGGGAGGAAACGTTTTAGTTGAAATAATTTCAAAACTTAAAAACATAATTACAATAGTATAGTATAAAAAATTTATTATTTGTAAATATGAAATTATTTTATTTGTTATTAATAGCTTGTGTAATTTTTACAATAATAATTATTAAATTGACTATTATGTTATCTATAATTTACTACTATCTTATCCATATTTTTTACTAACAATTTTCTTTCAATAAAACTTTTTAATATAAAAAATGTTCAACATAGAATTAATTTTAAGTTAACCAACTAATTTATCATAATTTCAAGATTTAAATGTTTAATAATAGTTGTGTCATATAATATGATTCTTTTGTAAAAATGTAAAATTCTTTTTATGTTAGGTTAAAATTTTAAATTATATAATAATTATTCTATTACGTATTCATTTACTATTATTTTATCCATCAATTATTTAATATTCAAAACTTTCTTCTAACAAAAATAAAAATTCAATTTAAAGACTTAATTATAAGTTAACATAATTTCAAAACATAAAATTATAACTACAATTTAATTTTATAAAAATGGTATTCTAGTAATATCAAATTGTGTTCTTTTATTAATAGTGCATATAAATTTTTGCAATTAAAATTTATAAAATTTACTATTATAATTAATTTTATATATTATTATTTTGTTAATAATTTACTATCACGTTATCCATTACTAATATATATGTTATTAATTTCTTTACAATGTTATTTATAATTTACTAATATATTATTAATAATTAATAATTAATAATATATTATCTATTATTTATTAATATATAATTAAAAATTTAATACACGTTATTAATTAATTACTGCTATGTTATTAACCTTTTATTCTTATTATTTATTAATTATTTGAATTTTTTTCCTAACAATTTTTAAAAAGGTTTTCAATTTAATGCATTTAATATGATGAAAGTTTTATTAATTAATAGTAAATCTAAAATTACTAAAAAATTGTATAAGTTATAATTTTTTTTACAATTTTTTAGTAACATTGATGTACAAGATCAACGCCCTTAAAGTGTTTTACGTTTCTCCTAATCTTCATTCATAATTAAAAAACTTCAAATGTATTTCGTAAAAATTTCTATATATACTCGTTAACTTAAAATTATTGAAATATAAGATACTTAATTATTGAAGATATAATTTTATAACTTTTAAAATATATATTAATTTGCAAAATTAAGATTTTGATAATTTTGATCTCTTATTTAGTAATCATGGATATATATTGACTTTGATAATTAATAGATATAATTCTCTATTAATTTACATGAGGTATCTCCTCATCATTTTGATTTAAAGTAAACACTCTATATTATAATTAAAATAGTTTAATTTTACGTATACTTTAATTTTAAATATTTAGTTGATTTAAATTTAAATAAATTAATAAAAAAGTATATATTTAAATAAAAAATATTAATTTAATTGATTATTCACAATTCACGAGGTTTTAAAAGCTTACTATGCTTCGTTAAATTACATCATTTATCTTCTCATCACTTTGGTTTATAGCAAACACTCTATATTTTAATTAAAGTAGTTTAATTTTATGTGAATTCTATTTTTAATAGTTCATTAAATTTAAGTAATTAATAAAATTAATATATTTAAATAGGGAAAGTTTCTAATTTTAAAGTCATTTAATATCATGTAATCATTTAGTATAATCTATTTTTAAATATTTAATAATTTAAATTTAAATAAATTAATAAAGTTATATATTTAAACCGGATAACTTTTTTAATTTTAAAGTAGATTAATATCATGTGAACTTTATTTTTAAATATTTATTAATTCAAATAAATTTAAATAAATTAATAAAATTATGTTTTAAATAGTGTAACGTTATTAATGTTAAAAGGGTATTTATGTCATTTATTTTTAGTACTTTTGGAGTTTACACTTTTATATATAGAAAATATAATTTAAGGTTGGAGCCTAAGGAAGGAGAAAAACATTATCAGCGTGTAAAATTTATATAAATAAATTATTAATATATTAAATTTTATATAATATAAAATATTTTAAAGATGATTATAACATTTGAAGTCACAAATTTGTGAATACAAACTAACAGTGCAACTTGAAAATTGACAAAATTATTATCAATGATAGACCTATTCAAGAGTTAGACTATTTTTCTAATATTTAGAAGGATTAGACGAAAATATTAATCTCAAAAAATAGATTTAGATAAAAAAATAAAACCTATTTAAAAATAGGGTAGACTTTGTATAAAAAATTTTAAGCTTCGGTTCGATCTCAACTGAATAAGATTTTTTAATTACCAATTTTATATTTTTATAATATAATTATATATATTTTATAATAATGGTTATAAACTTGTTGAAATACTTTTATAATGAAAATCATACCATACATGTTAAGAAGAATATTAATAAAAAAATTATAAAAAATATATTTAATTATTAAAAATATATGATATGGACAGACTTAAATGAGCTTAAATTACTTATTTATAAATATGGGTGGACTTAAATAAAATATTTACTCAAACTCTGAATCGAGTTAGAGCTGAATAAACTTATAATATATTAATACCTTGCACAAATCTAACTCAAACTCGATTTAACATGATTTACAAATAAGTCTAACCATGGATAATAAATTTATAAAAACACCTTGAAGACACGTTTAAATGGTTCAGAACCCATAGATTTTAATTTGAAATTTTAATCTTCAAATCCTACTAAAGAGAGTGGTAATGAGATTTGTAGAAAGAAAAATGATCTCTTTTACTTTGTTTTAGAGGTAGCACAACCAGAATTTCAGAAGTTATCAGAATTCCTACTCAATCAACGTACTTCGTGCAAGAAAATTGACAATAAGAAAGAAATCGAATGAGAGTAAATCAGTTCATTTTCATAGTATTTGTCTACTTGAAGAAAGGGCAAAAAAAAAAAAAAAAAAAGCGGGTAATCTTAATTGACTTGCAAAGATGGGGGCTTAATGACCTTGAATCCTTGACCCGACCCCCGAAGCTTCAGTTTCAAAAGCCTAAAAACACACCCATGGAGACTGTAATTAGGAACAAAAATCCAAACACCGATGAGCTGCCTGCTTCCACGTTTCATCTCTCATGCACCAGAGTCACCAAAAAAAAAAAAAACTGAAGCCCAGAGCTTCCCCCCTGGCTGCACCATCACCGTCCGCTTCCATTCACTGTACGCCACCTAGGCCCACCGTACACGTCATGTACTCCCCCTCCCCCAACGTGTGCATCGTTCACTCATCACCTCTAGGAGGGTAAGCTTTATAACTCCTCCTCCCTCTCTCCTCGATTTCTTCTCCTTGCTTGTCCTGTTTCAAAAGTCTCACTTCCATAGTTTCCACTTCTTTTTTTTCACCAAATATCAAGATAATTACAAAACAGCCGTTGAGTCCGCCTTTGGATTGTTCTAACTTTTATTTATTACTCCATTTTTTCCTTCTGTTTATTGCTATTTACTTCTGTGGGCCCCATAAAAACTTTCCTGGTGGGGTCCTCAGTTTTGTTCTTGTGGGATTACGTCATATATTGCCATGTTTTCTTTTATCTTGGGTAGTCTTTGTTTTTGTTGCAAATTAACCTGCAAGACTGTACAAAGAGTTTTGTTCAGAAAAAAGGGGTTTTGGAGTAGTAGAATTAGTATAAGGAAGAGAAATGGCTGAGATTATGAATGAAATGAAGAGAGTTTCAATGGAAAATAATGTTCTGAATCAAAATTCTGCTGAATTTAACAAGTTGGTAGTAGGAAAAGAAGTGTTGGATGCTGGTGGTCAAGGTGATGCCAATCGGCACAACCAAGTTGATGACCAGCAAATTCAGGGCGGTGGGTGTGATAGTAACACATTGCTTGCTTTGCAAGAAATTCAGGGACCCTCGACTCCTGTTAAGGTTAATGCTGGTCATGTTGTTAGTAGTGGGGTGGTCGAAGAGGTGAAGGAGAAACCTAAGCTCCTGATGACTAACGAAATCAAACCTCGCCTTCGATGGACTCATGAACTTCATGATTATTTTGTTGATGCTGTCAATCGGCTCGGTGGTCCTCATAGTCAGTGTTCATTTCTCCTCCTCTTATTCTCTAACATAAATCTTATATCAAGTGCTAAAATGTTCTAAAATTGATGGAACTCTTGATACTTGAATGACTGCATCCTGTTCATCTTTGTTGGTTATGCAGTAAGCACGAGAGAAAAATAGCTCGATTTTATCTTCCTTTTTTTTTTTTTTTTTTTGCCAATTGAAATAACCTGCATGCTGTTTTTAAGCTCTTAACATGTCCAAAGGTGGTAAGTTTCATATAGTCATCCGTTTCTAACATGCATCTAGCGTTGAGGCTGGACTCAGTGGCTTTAATTAGTCCTTTTATGTTGAATGCTTGAATTCCCCTCTACCTGCATTTTACTTGCACGAACTTTGAAAATTTTTGGTTTCCTTTATTTTCTTTGTATAGTGATATATGCTTGTTTCTTTGGAAAGTAAATTCTGCTCGCTTAACAATCAGCTGTGAGCATGTGTTATTACTTTCCTAGGTCATTTGCCATCAAATTTTAGAGTGTTTAAATGATTTAATAGTTGGAAATCTTTGATCCTTATTTATAGAAATAGATTTTCTCCAATTTTTCCTCTAACTTTATACGAAATTTATATGTTTTAAGCACTTTAAAGATGCAGCAATTCATATTTAAATTTGTTCCCCTGATATAGTTTCTGTTTTATTTAACTGCATGCTGCTAGTTCTCTTTCATTGTCTGAATATAAGTAGATGCAATAAGTTGCTAATTTTGAGCAGGTAACCAACTCATCTATTACAGATTGTATTCTCTCCTCCCTTCTCCCTTCATGTAAATCCCTATCATATCGCACTGCTTATCATGTGTGTGTGTGTGTTAAAAAAAAAATGATATTCTTTGGATCATTTTCAAATAAAATTGGCTTGAAACATGACATTTTTTCTTCCACATTTTTTCTTCCTTGCTATCCCTTTTTACGTGTAAAATGTCCATGCAGATTTGATTAGGCATTCGTAAAAATCATTGCCACTTTGCTTACGACATGCAGCAATTTACTTTTTGCAGTGCCTTTCTACATTCATACGTAGATGTGTTAAATAGATCGAGTTTAACGGTAATCTTAGGCAGTTTGTGTAGATTCTTGATTGCTGCTGACGAAATATTTGTCGATTAGTGACAGTATTATAGATGTCAAACATTTCTTTTCTGGTTTATATATATATATTTTTTCTTGTAGTCCTGTTACATTGCATCCTAGGAATATTATTTAAATCTGCCAGATGCTTGTAGAAAGTTTCTCAAACTGGATTTTGTCGTGATCTTTTCAAATACATATCCGTTTAATGCCTTATGTCGCGTTCTCATGGTTTTTATACTTAGCATTGATGATGTATGTTGAATTGTGTAACTTCTTCAATAATGTATTTGATGATATACCAACTGCAAGTTTGTCGCGTCGTATACCGTTGCACAGATGCTTTGATGACTTTGGATTTGTCCCCATTGTTCCAATGTAGTGACATTACCGGAAAATAGGGCATCTCTATAAGTCCATAGATGAGCATGAATGCAGTTTATGCTATCTTTTTTATTTTTCCGGTAATCCCTTCTTCGGTTTCTTCCACCTGCACTGCTAATATTAGCCATTTCTAACCATTTTGTTTTGAAGTTACCTTGCACTTGCAGTTCCCATAACTTATCCGATGACCTGACATAAACGTTATTTGCAGAAGCAACACCGAAGGCTGTTCTGGACGTGATGGATATTGATGGACTCAATCTTTTCCATGTCAAGAGTCACTTACAGGTAAGCTTTTATTACTTAATTTAAGCATTTCCTTTTTAGCATTTAGAAACCAACTGTTAAAAAGTTTCCAATAAGGATTATCTTTTGTGCCCCTAATGTTTAATCAATGTATTCCAGAAGTATCGACTTGGAAAATTTTCAGTGAAGGAATGGCAGGACACGGCCAAAAATGGTAGGCTTTTTTTATACCCGCCAGTCTTCATTCTTAATTTGTATTAAACATGCGATTTGAGTCATTTTGTTATGTGTTCATTTAGCAACTTGTTTGTTACATGTACATGCCAAAGAAATAAGGAACTACAATAAGCTTTCCATAAAGACCATCTTTTAATTAGGAAAACCTAAGACAGTAGGATTACTTGATGGTTTTCGAGGTCCCAACTTTTTGAAGATTGGAACATTTAATTCACTGTTGGAAACAAAATCCGAAGTAATATGATATATGAAACAAATAAAAATGAACAGAAAGTAAAACAACTTCCTATGGAGCGAAAACTGAGTCTTGCTGAATGAAACAAAGCCATGTACAGAGAATAAATCAAAATCTCTGAGAATAACTGAAAATTTTGGCAACAATTCTATTGATGTTTAACTTGGATGAGCAACTTGTGGATGACACGTTGGTATTCAAGCTGACCATATGTTTTAAAATGATTTTCGATGATTCGAATAACTTCAGTTTCTCAAGTTGTGGGAGGTTTACACCGTCTCACTGCTTTGGACTCTGTCTCTCGAACCGATGAGTATAAAAGGTATGTTTTTCTTTTTGGTTGATGTGATTTTTATTCATTAATTTGCTTATTAGCTTAGCTGATTTAAGGTTTTACTTTCTATTGTGGATCATAATATGCAGGAGACTTACAGCTAAAAGAGGTCCAAAACCTAAAAAGGAAATTCATGGAAAATTCTACCTGCAACTTCTGGTGAGATCGTTTGCAAAATTATAATAATCTTTGTGGAAAGTGAAATTTCAATAATTTAACTCTAATCTGAAAGGGAAGTCTCAAATATATATATATATATATATGCTCAATTAGATCATCATTCATAATATTAAACCCATATTTTGTAGGCTGAGAAGCATTTTCAAAGGTGTCTGGAAGCACAAAGGAGGTATTTAGACACTGCAGTGGACCGTGCATGCAAGAAACTTGCTGATCAGTATTTATGCGATGCAGCTATGGGAAATGCATTTCTCTACGGGCAGCCAGCATCGGCCAGTTTCGGAACTTGTGCAACAATGCCTGGCCCATCTGCTTTAGGAACAGTGTCCACAATGCCGCAGTTTTATTTCAACCAGCAGAACTCATGTCCTACATATGACACACTGACAGGCCAAGGCCAAGCCAATCCTAGCCTTCAAGAGGTACCTTTTGGTTATCAGCAAACACAAAGCTCTCTTTACCCTCCTGTACCTGAAGGGTTCTCAACGTCAAATGGCCATTCTGCGAGTCCATATCAGGAAACTTTGCCTGTACTTGCTAGCAGTGAGACGCAAAGTGTCCAGCCAGATGATGAGGACCCGATAGAAGCCTTTTTGAACTGGGACGATAATGAACTGAAGAACCTCGATGCTATTTTTAACTACGACAATATTCAAGGTTGCTTGAACTACGACAATCTTCAAGGTTTTCCTGGAACCATTTAAGGAAAAAAACTGTACTTAAAAAGACAAAACACACTTTCAGTTTCTAAGTTTCAAGACTTTCCATCCTTGCAATAAGACTAAGAATAGTAAGTCTTATAAGTGTAACTCTTCCCGTCTGTCCGTAGATATGAATGAAAACTACCAAAATAGTATGTAGTTTTCCCTTGATAAACTATAAATCTTGGCAATCAATTTAACTACCTTGAATTGTGAAAACCGATAACTGATTGAACTAATTGAATAGATCGTTATCAATAACCAATTAATTTCAAAACTGAATAAATAGAAGCTAACTTATCAAATTTGATTGATTTTGTCAGTTAAATCAGTTCAAACTGATCAAGGATCGCCCCTGATTTTTGCAATGAATTTAGACAGCATGTCTTTTGCTTCTAAATGAACCAGAAGCAACCCAAGGAGAATGTAAAAACATAGAGTAGCCCTGACATGTAATATACAATAATTTTTTTCCCCAAACTCCAAAGCCGAAACGGAGGTAACACTATCTGACTTCTCCTGATATTTAACTAGTGCGTAGTTTCTTAAGTCCGAATACTGCAAAGGTTGCTCTTGATCTGGCCAAACGTCACGGCCTTAATGTGGCAGGGTTTATGATGGTAGCTCGAGTTTCGAATTTTGACTATGAAAATCGATTGTATTTGTAAGAAGCACAATAGGATCTAAAGGGCATTGAATTGAAGCAGGAAGACATTGGCAGAACGTGATATCGTAAGAGAATTCTTCATAAAATGGACAATTCTTTTTATGCAATTACTATCTTAAGATAGATTCTTGGCTCATCAATCAATCACTTTATTGTCGGTCATGCTTTTCATGTTCAAAGGTTAGCAGCTGCAATGAAAATTTAAACTAAGAATTTCAATGTTGTGTTCTTAAATCTCAAAATTAAAGAGCAGTCAATTCAACAAGAAAACGACCATGCCTTCTATTGAAGAAAGGAAGCCTTTCTATTTGATTAAAAATATGAGAGCAGATACAGGATTATACGTCCAACAAATTACAACTTCCTAGGACATAAAAAGGTAATTGGGATATGCGTAACTCAACAAAAACCCATAACTGGTAACAAGGAAAAGAAAAGGAAAAATGGCAGCAGGGTTGAAGGATGTGACCGAAAATCACAGACTCTTCAATCTATCAAGTTCTAACCTCAACGACCACCAAAATAACATATAATTTTGAATGACTTTGAGAGCCTCTTTGATACAGTGTAACATGATTAGCTAAGGAAGGCAACTTTACCGAAATCGAAAATGATGAATCGAGATATCAGACTCTTACAAAGTCTATTCCAGCTGGTCGGTGAAGATATCGGCTGGTGAAACTTCTAATCGATCTTGACGGATGAGAAAAGATAATGGACAAAATAGAGTGATGTGATGAAGCCAGTGCTGCCAGTTGACAACATGATTGCAATTGCCATGATCATTGAGTACCCAAGATAAAGAATAGCTGACACAGGACCACTCAAACTCTGTAGGTCAAAGACCAAGTAATTGATGGAGTACAGGAACACATAGAGTGCTACTGAACCCGAAGCGAAGAAAGCCTTCCACCACCATCGCCAGTCCTCAACACATAGATGCATGTACGTAAGGACCACTGACACTTCGGCGCAAACAATGATCAGTAGTAGGAGAACTATGAGCAAGAAGCCAAACACGTAATAAAACCTGCCAAGCCAGATGCTAGAAAGAATGAAGAAGAGTTCAATGAACAGGGTTCCAAATGGAAGGGTCCCAGCACCAAGAACAAGAAGCCATGATGGATATTTGCGTGAAGGAATCTCCCTAGGAATCTGGTTGGTTCGTACAGGATATTGAATAGCTTCAGCTCTCGTACCTAAGAATCCTCCTGTGAGAGTGAGAGGCACGGAAATGCAGAACCAGAGAGATAAGAGTATAAAATACAGGGAAATGGGAATTGCACCAGTACTTTTACTGCCCCACAGAATAAAATTCAATACTGTAAGGATAACAAAGACAATTCCTGGAAAGAAGCACGCAACCGACCACGAAACAGACCTCCATCCTTCTGAAGTTCCCTTGAGAGTTCTCCAGAGACGTACAGCAACATACCCAGCAGCAATACCCAAGAAAAGATAAAGAATAATCATCCCTGTCAGTAGCATTCCACGTGAAGCTGGTGACATGAAACCAAAGGCAGCAAAAACTATAGTGACAGCAGCCATTCCTGTAATCTGAACTCCATCTCCTATCATAACGCAGAGAAGCTTCGGACAATCTGGTTCTCTGAAAACATCAGCTACAACAAGCTTCCATCCAGAAAGCTCCTCATTCATTTGTGCTTGAGCTTCTTTGTCCAGTTCCTCATACCTTGTCAAATCCCTTCTCACAGTCCTCAAGAAAATGACAAACACAATACCGGCTAGGAAAGTGATCACCATCAGTGAATTTAGAATTGAGAACCAGTGCACACGTGCACCTTCCATCTTCAAATAAGCATCCCACCGAGACGGCCACCTAATATCACTTTTAACAAATTCAACCTCATAAGTAAAAGAGATCCTCTCTTGTTCCCTTATTATCTGTGACTTCTC
>JAQSVH010000012.1:12871870-12885371 GCA_029448705.1 Adansonia digitata
CTCTCTCTCTCTCTCTCTCTCTCTCTCTCTCTCTCTCTCTATATATATATATATATATATATATATATATATATATATATCAATGTTGTCAAGGCGTGCCCCTAGGTGCGCCTGTGCATTGCGCCTTCGCATTTGACAACAAAAGCGCCTCATACCCTTTTCGGCGAGGCACACCTAGGCATGCTTTTTGTAAGGTGATAGGCATAAAAAAGCCCGCCTAATTGAAGTTCTCTTTAATTTGAACTTTTTTTTATTGGATATATCTTTACTATTAAGAATGGGGATAGTATCAAACTCTCTGCTTCTCGATATTTGAGTATTCAATGACAGACATAAGACCTAGGAAATCATGCATATTGGCCAACAAAAAAAATTGCAAGTTTTGTAGATAACTTGGACCACTCTTTAGAGTTTATTATCATAATTATGTCTTAAAGCTTATATATATATATATATCTATATATATATAGACACACACAAGCACACACACACGTACGAGCATACATATTGCACTTTACTTCACCCAGGCAAGTGCTTTTTTTTGGCCTTGCACCTGAGGCGATATATGGGCTCCAGTGTCTAGAGTGCACCTTGCGCCCTTGACAACACTGATTATATTTATATTGTTAAAACCTGATATTTTGATAGTAGTAGGTTTTTGACCTAATGTAAATTATTGTGAATGGGGAATGCATGGAAGTCGAGTAGTTGGCAGTTTTATGGGTTTACTAGCTTTAAGTTGCACTTTGATGCGGTTTTCTTTTCTTATATATTTTTGCATTATTTAAGCAATTAAATATAAATGTCAATTATGTCACTTTTATATTCTATTTGTCAATTACGTTACTTTTATATTTATATTTTCTGTATGCAGCGCCTTTTATGGCCTTTTTGTACATGTGTCATCACCATATTCAATTATAGCCAACTTTCATTTTATGGTAGGTGGTAGAGGGTAGATTTGCATTTGAGATGTTTATCATCTGTACTGCTTGGTTTTTCTGACTTGGTTAAGTTTTATGGTACAGGCTTATGTTAAAGCTCAAAAGTCTAAGGCTTACTTCAAGAGATTTCAAGTTAAGTTCAAGAGAAGGCGAGGTATGATAATGATGCCTACACCCTGAATGGTGTTATGCAAAATGTATTATTTGCTTTCTTGAGGTTGTAATAATTGTTTAAATCGTGTAGAGGGCAAGACGGATTATCGGGCCAGGAACCGTCTTATCAACCAGGACAAGAACAAGTACAACACCCCAAAATATCGTTTGGTTGCACGATTTGTATCCTAATTTTTGTCATTGTCTTTTGGTTTATGATGTGGGTAGCAAGCTGCAATTGTATATGTTATTTCCAGTGAATAACTTGTTTAGCTCGTCCGTTGATTTGTTGAGGGTTCTAAGTTGAGACATATTATAAGATTTTTTATGGGCAATTAAACGGGCTAAAATACCTTGATTCTTCCTTCATGACGATGTGCTACTATGTTCTTTATTTTCCGGTTGGGTATTAATACTAATATTTTAACCTTAACACATTTATTAGACCAACAAGAATATAATTGCACAAATTGTACATGCTAGCATTTCTGGTGATATAGTTCTTGCAGCAGCTTACGCGCATGAGCTTCCTTGCTATGGACTTGAAGTTGGCCTTACAAATTACGCTGCAGGTGTGCGATTTACTTTTTGTAACTATTAGAATGGTCTCTTTTTCCTGGTTGAGGATTGTATCTTATTTAATATGCTTTGAACACAGCTTATTGCGTTGGACTCCTTTTGGCTCGCCGAGTGCTGAAACAGTTGGAGATGGATGCTGAGTATGAGGGAAATGTTGAGGTATGAGATCATGCTTTTTAAGGTTTGAGGAAATACATTTAGTTTACATCTTTTATTGGAAATGGATAATAAGCTGTTGAAATTATTTGTCATTTGCTTTCAGGCAACTGGCGAGGACTTCACTGTTGAACCAGCTGAGAGCAGGAGGCCTTTCCGTGCTCTCCTTGATGTAGGTCTTGTCAGAACAACAACTGGTAACCGTGTTTTTGGTGTTCTCAAGGTATAGTTTGAACATATATATATTTTTTTGCTGCAAGAATTATTTTAGCTTTTCTTAATTCTTATTATTTTAACGACTGCACCATGCTTTGCTACCCATTTGTATCTGAAAAAAACCATTCTTAAATATCTTTTAGCTTGTACTATGACTCCATCCATTTTTAACATATGTGTATTTTTTTTTCCATTTGCTTTTAGGGAGCTTTGGATGGTGGAATTGATATTCCTCACAGTGAGAAGAGGTTTGCTGGATTTAACAAGGACAGCAAACAACTTGATCCTGAAGTTCACCGGAAATACATTTACGGTGGCCACGTTGCTGCATACATGAGGGTAAGATTTAGAGTTTACGAAGTGGCGGTTAGAGGAAAGAAATAATGTCGTTGAAGTTCTCATTCTCTCTCTCTTCTTTGGTTGGGGGGGGGGGTCGTGGTAAGAAAGGTGCTGAAGTTTGTTACTAGGTGTTAAGTTCAACATAGTTTCATTTCTTGTCTGCAAGTCCCTTACTTTATCAAGTTGACAGACTTTGCTGGAAGATGAGCCAGAGAAGTACCAGTCTCACTTCAGTGAGTACATAAAGAGAGGCATTGAACCTGACAGCGTGGAGGGATTGTACAAAAAGGTTCATGCCACGATTCGTGCAGATCCAGAAGCAAAGAAATCCGAGAAGGAACCTCCCAAGCAGCATAAGAGGTATTTAACATCTCTCTCCTTTTCTCTGCAGCCAGTCTATTTGGAAACATAGTTCAGACAGCCAAATTAAAACCGGTAATGGCTGAACCACTTAGCTGAAAACAATCTAAAAGAATTTCTTGTCTGATGTAATGTCGTTTCTGCATGATAGGTACAATCTGAAGAAGCTGACTTACGAGGAAAGGAAGGCTAAGTTGATCGAGAGGTTGAAAGCTCTGAATTCAGCTGCCGGAGCTGAAAATGATTCTGATGAGGACTATGATTAAGCTGCTGAGAACGAGGAACATGCTGAGTTCTTATAATTTTCGGGCATATTTTGCCTGCCTCTCTTTTTGTTTTTGCTGTTAGAATTTGCGTCAAAAACCCAAGAATCGTTGCTTGTTTATTAGGGGATGACAAACCAGCTTTTTTGACTGCGGATCTTCTGGTTTTGTGGGATTGGTTTATCTATTGATTTTTATATTTAAATTTCAAATTTAATTTAATATAAAAATTGAATTACTTAAGCGAACTTGATTAAAGCTTGTTTATCTAGAAAAATGAGTTAGAATTTGTGCTCAACTTTGAATTTTATCATGTAAGCTTGTATTGAATATATTTTTTAATACTAATTAAAAATAATAAAAATATACATTAAAAGTATAGAAATTTGATTAGGTTTGGATTAATATATTTAAATTCAACTCTGAGTTCAAATTCAAGCTGTTAGATCTTGTCTCAATAATGATTGAGTTATACGCCTAGTAAGATGGATGAAAAGCTAGTGAAGAATAGATAAAAACTTGCACATGAAATCTGAATTATGATGAGATATAACACCAAGATAACTTGGCTGTAGATAAAATTAGTTCAATACTTAATCACCAGTTGAACCAAAAAAAAAAAAAAAACAAAGTGCAATGTAATCCAATTGTACATTAAAGATTGCTCGTCAGATCCAAAAGAGGTTCCCAGCTCAGTATCCTATAGCATTGGCCGCCATCTTTTTCATTAAGTTGTTATCTATAGAGTGCAATTTGGAACAAAAACAGGTAAAGGAAAGCATTTTAACAGGTGGGGGGGCCGGCCTTGCCTACTCATCATCTTCATGATCAAAATCTCTAATTTTCACATCAGTATCTTCACCGCACTGAATGCAGTTGTCGATTTGACCCAATATATATTGTTTTCTGTAACAACCACAACAGACCAGTCACCATTCTCAATCATACCAACAACAACAACTCATAACATAACTTGCCAAACAGAAGAAGAACCACTCTATCCGCGGTAAACATTTGTCGTTTGGACAAACAGAAAAAAAAGAAAAAAAAGAACCGGTCGATCCCTGGTGACATTAGTTGCTTCTCCAAGCGACTCATCTCACCATGTGTTTATATGTGTTTCCATTACCATCAGTTTAAGGTCATCAAAACATAGGGAAAGCTTTTCGATACAAGGAATTTATTTAATCCCAGATAGAGAAAAGTCATCCAAGTGATTCCTAGCGCATAAGCATTCCCAAGAAATTAGTGTTCCTTACAATCATTACAGGTTCTTTCTTAGACATCAAACAACAAATATATAGTCTCAAAAGCAAAGCCAACCATCTTAGCCTTTTAATTTTGAACTTATATGTGAAGAACTAACTTGGCCTATTTACCACTATACTGTGATGGTTGATTCAAATAAGGAAACCAGACATCAAAGTGTCGCATCTACAGTGTGTGCAATCAGATCAAATCCAATGTACAGCAGTTTAATGCATCCGCCCACCATCGCACTAAAAAATAAACAGAGAGAGTACTTGCTTTCCTTTCTCAAGTGGAATAAGCTCACCATGCCATACTCATCCACCTAACACGCAAAAGAAACACTAATGCTGTAAATAATTATAACATGATATAACAAATCCAAGCAATTTTTAAACAGCAACTAGAGTGAGGGCAGAGAGGGAAAGAGTTATAATGTTGATGAAAATTTGATTACGAGAGCCAAATATCAAACAGTGACGCAATACTTGCAACAATTGATTCAAGGATACATGCTTAAAAAGTTCTTAAGACTTCTAAGAGTCCGATGTAGATGTAACTAATACTGCTTAAAGAGCAAAAATACCTGTAGTTTCCATATCACGGAACAGATCAAACAACCCAAAGATTAAAATACCCATTAACTGTGACAATGAAAGCTTCACTACATAAGTTTAATATATTCAATCAACCAAAAACTAAATAATGCAACTTTAAGGGCAATCACCAAACAAAATAGGCACACCTACGCTATGATTATACAAATAATTGAAAAGAGAACCTTCTAAGCATTCCTAGAGACTATAAGATGTTGAAAATAACAACAAAAAAAAAACCTTTCTTCTGAATTACCTGAGCAATATGAACAAAAGTTCGTGCTCCCAACCCCCCCCCAAAAGAGAGAGAGAGAGAGAGAGAGAGAAGAAATAATCCAAATAACAAACGGAAAGTAGATATGGGATCTGACTGAGTAGTATCTCACCAGTTCAATCAAAGATTTATTTAGCCTTTTAAACCGAGGAGCCATCCGTTCATTCAACTCTGACAGCAGAAGATGAGGCTCCGGATCCAAGTAGCTATGAACAACAAGGTTATTGGTTAAAGAGAAAACGAAATAAATAGAATGCAGTTTGGAGAAGAGTGAGTGAAAGATGCAGATGCTCACTTTTCAACATCTCTCTTGTTTGTTACAAGGTCCATTTTGGAGAGGATATTAAGATGTGGTAGTTCAAGCTGGACCATTGCAGAAAGGGATGTCATGCATCCACTTATGAACTTGGTAACATCCGTGATGAACTGACATGTAAACATTTAGAGATGGTAAATGTGCATAACCAATAATAAGACATACCAATTAATTCGAAAAAAAAAAAAAAGATAAGCATGTTGGAAGATGCAGATTATACAAACCTGTGAATCAAGCGAGTATACGGCACACACATTAAAATTCTTGCGCTTCAAGTGCTCCACAAAGTTACGGAGCACTGGTACATGTGAAAAGAGTTCTATCTGGCCTGTAAGGTAATTGAAATTTAGCAAGATTAATCCCCCTTTGCAGTACAGTTCAACAAATAATACATCACGGCAGACTGGTAAACGTATATCTAAACCAAGGTAAAAGCAGTAAATGCAAAAATAAATTTCATGGTTTTACTTAACAAAAAACTAACATACACAGCGAAACAAGACCTGGGCAATCAAACATCAAATAATCATCATCCAAGTAATTATCTAATTCTTCAGTCAGCCAATCATCCAGATTTTCTTCAAGATGTCTAGTTCAAGTAAAGGTTTACAATTTTGCTCACATAATAAGAAAGGAATAAATGCAGCTCTTCATATGATAAATAGAAAGATAGAAGATAGGCAAGTGGAATAAATTAGTGAGCAAAAAACTCCACAAACATTTAGACCATTTAAACATATAAGCAATAACCCAAATTGATACTACAACGTTACAATATTCAGATAACCATAATAATAGCAACAAAGGCTTTTCCAGTACCAACAATCAAGATAATGGAAAAATGCAGAAAAAGGAAAATTCCCTTAATAGAGCAAGACAAGAATAAAAAGGAAGGGATACTCCGTACGGTATATAAGGCCACCATCTGGACCCAATCCAAGCTCCTCCATTACATCATCCAAACTAATGAGCTCCCTTATATGTACAAACAAAACTAAATTGAAACAACAAAACCCCCCCCCCCCAAAAAAAAAAAAAAGATAGACATAATGAGAACATTCAAGAAGAATGTTGATTACTTATGGCTACTGGATGGTCAAAATTCTCAGCAGCAGGATCTAGGTTAACAATATGTATTGACCGTCCAAGAGTTTCACAATGCTGGTACAGGCTAGAGCAGTAGGTTCACTGATTCCAAAAACACGAATAGTCACTTTAGTATACATTGTGATGCAAATATAAACTCATTGACTAGCAGACAAACACAGCAATAATCTTTTTCTTTTCCTTTACAAAAGAAATCGGAAAACCTGGGGAAAATAGAGCTCATTTTCACATCCCTGAATTGAGTGACCGACTCACCTTTCCACTGCCTGCAGGACCAATTACTAGTTGTGCATAACCCATGATAGCTTCTCCCACTTGTTGAACTACTTCAGAAACTCAGAATGAACAGATGGAACTAAATATCCGCAATGATGCAAGAATTGCAACAGTAATATATGCCGTACACCAAACACCGACAGCGAATAACAAATTCAAGAAATCAGAGTGGCCCATAAACAGTGGTTAGAGAGAGACACAACATTAGATAACCTGATTCATCAACAGCAAAAGAGAAAACTGGGATCACATTTCATTTATATTATGCATTAAAGTAAGAGAATAGCAAACCCACCAGGCAAACATGAAAAAAATATCATCATCCTCAGCTTTAAATATTGATAAAACAATGTAAGCATGAATTGGATAGAGGTATTAACATACTCCTCCTATTTCATCTACAATGCAGCAATTTGGCATTCAAAACCTGACTACTACATTGCTTTTAACGGCTTACAAATAAACCAGCTTCATCAAGTTCATCAACAAAATCGAAATAAGCAAGAATCAAAAGGAATCACAAAAAAGACAAATATTATTAAGATGAAAAATCAGTAGATTACCTCAGATGCTTAATGCTGAGAATGGGAATTGAAAGAAGAGCCTTTCTTTTGTAAAGGAGAAGACTTTTTAGCGCCCAGGCCCAACCACGCTTTACTTTAATTGCACGCTTTGATTGTTTTATTTTATAAATATATATTTAGGGTTACAGGGCTTCAGCCTTGGCTTGGTTGGGTCGCGTTCCAAAACGCAACGCTTTGGGTCAAAACTATCAAAACTCACTCTTTCTTCTTTTTTCATTTTAATTCATATCTGGGTTCCAATTCGAAGTAATACAAGCCAGGTTTTTTTATTAAATCTTACCACGAGTATAGTCTTTTGGTGACGAGAACCAGAAGTCAAAATCTTGCTTCCGGGGATTGAAAATTTTGATTAAACTATTGGATAGTGATAAGAATACCCTTCTAGTTTGTTGGTTTAGTTCCGATTTCTTTTGTTATAATAATTTTGAAGGTATTTCTTAGTTTGGTTCTTAATTTGCCTTCCTATTTTAGAAAAAATTGTGTATTTTTTGTGCAACTTTTCTTCAAAATCTAAGATTTTCTAATTTCTTTTGCTGATTTTGGTTGATTATTTCGAATGCAGGGAGCCCACGGAAAAAAAATAAAAAGATGGTTCCTTTATCTTTATCTGAGCCAAACTGGGATGATGAAGCGGGAGATAACGAAGCTGCCCATCAGATTATATCACTTTTAAATCAATTGGGTTCATTTATTTGGTCACTAATGGTCTCTGGAGGTCGTTCTGAAGCTCGGCTATGGCTTTGCAATGCCGTTTCGAGCCTAAGATCCATCTCTCCTAACCAACAAAGAGAGATTTTCATGAAGTTGTTGACATCGAAGCCAACAAGGAAGGGTTTAGCATCTCAACTCTTGCAATTAGTTTTTGAGAAGAGGCCAAGAAAAGCTGGTTCTATCTTGGCCAAGAAAAGTAACTTGCTTGAAATATTTTTCCGAGGCAAGTTTGTTTTCCTTTACTTTTTTTGTTTTGGCGGTTTGTTTTCTATGTTTTGTGGGATTTTTGTTGCACTCTTGTTTTATTTAAAGTGAACTTCATGTCTTGATCCTGTTGGAATGTAGAGTAATCAGTAGCTACAGTTAACATCCTTGAGCTCCATGTTTTAGATTAGTTTATGTATTATTCATACATTCTTTTCTCGAATGAATAAACTTCTGTTTTTATCGATTGCGGTATTGATTTTTATAAAACATTCAACTGAAATTTAGAAGTTGAGATTACTGTGAATTTATGGTTTTTCTGAGTTAGTTTTATTTCTTAGGTTAATTAGTATGTTTTCCTTTACGAAGTTGTATTTCCTTTTGTAGAATTTAAACTAATTGGTAGCCCCAGCCTAGCTCTTTAAGCTGCACATATATTTAGCTTGTCATAACCTTAAACTATTTTGCACGCATTGAGGTTGAAACTTGGTTAGTTTGAATTTTTAAGGTCTTCTGTTTATTTTATAATGGATTAATCATGCAGGGAATCCAAAGCGAATAATGCAATGGTTCGCTAATTTTGGAGATGGTGATGGATTGGAGCACAAAAAAGGTGCAAAGGCATTGTCTCGTTTTGCTTTTGTAAATAGGGATATTTGTTGGGAGGAGCTTGAATGGAAGGGAAAACATGGGCAATCACCTGCAATGGTTGCCACAAAGCCTCATTACTTTCTTGACTTAGATATCCAACGAACGGTGGAAAATTTCCTTGAAAATGTGCCTGAATTTTGGTCATCCAGTGAGTTTGCTGAGTCGCTAAAAGATGGTGAGATTCTATTCATGGATATGAAGTTCTTTGTCAATCTTTTTGTTGATTTAATGTATAAGGAGGATTTGAGAGATCTATGGGAAGTCATAAGTGACTTTCTTAAGGAGGAATCTTTCTCATCATTGTGTCATCACCTTCTTATCTCTCTTGAAGAGGGTGAATTCTGCATCTTTCTAGAATTGCTTCGTAGATATATCAATCCAAGGATGGAAACCAAGGATTTTGGTAATCCATCTTACCTTCTGGAGTTTATACTTTATAATTGTGGTGATTCTGAATCTTTTGATAAGCTACTTCTGTTAAATGCTATTATCAATCAAAGGAGACAGCTTCTTCGGCTTGTACATGATGAAGAGTATCAGGAAGAAAATGAGCAAGTCAAAGATATCGTGTCACAGATGTGCAAAACCTCAACTAATGCCTATACTTTGGCTTCAATCCTTAAGGAGTGCATCAAAACAAAAACCATAGAAGCAGTGGAATTGTTGGGGCTGTATTCTTGGGTTATCTATTACAGATTGTCAGAGGAATGCCAGACGCCGGGATCCTGGGAATCTTTATTTCTCAGTAATGGGATAAAGTTCCGCAAATCAGATAAATATTCTATGCTTAAAGACGAAGGCTCTGTAAACGAAAGTGAGTCTGAAGGAGATGATAGAGGATCAATTAGGCATAGGAAGAAAAAGAAAAGCAGAAGGAAGAGGAAAAGGGACTTTGATGATGATAATAGCTATGGAAATGGGTTACTGGATTTTGACACTCCCAATAGCAGGTTGGGATTACAATGTGGCGGTGGAAGTTGGTTGCTATCTATTGATGATTTTTCTACGTCATGGACTAATGTGAGTTCATTACCCTTTTATCTTCTATATATGTATTGTTAAACATTTCACTGCACTGGAAATCGGTTTCAAGTTTGCTTCTGAAATTGTTAATATTCTACTCCTTTCATGTGGTTCGGAACCCACATGACGTGCAGAGATATTCTCATAAACCTTGTGAACAAGCACTTTTTGGTAGGAAATATAAAGTTTAGACTACAAATGTTGCCTAAAGAAGCATTTATCTTCCCTACTGAATGAACCAAAATAAATTAGAAGGAAAATAGGTCCTTTTACATTTTTTCCCTTTTCTAATATCTATGTAATAAGTCAAAATTTACCCCAAATTACTTGATTCCTGAGAATAGGCATTTGAGATATGAAATTCTTAGTCATACTTATGTTAGTGTCCCACTTTATTTGGTACTGTTCTTGAGTTACTATGGTTTTCTGATCATATCATTGTGATGATTGTAGGTAGATTTACCAGAGCACCTTTCAAATTACTGCTTATCTACATGGCTGAAGTGGCTTGCTTCCAAATGGAGTAACGAGGCTAATTCTTGGTAGGAGAGTTCATCCTTTTTTCTGTTGTCATATTCTAATTTGATAAACGCTTATGGATGTGTGCCTTTAAAATTAAACAGATATCCCTTTTCTCCCCATTTAAAGGCCTGTTCGGGAGTACAGGGCAGTGGGGTCGGAGCCCTGCAGTATTTCACCGGACGCCGGACCATTACCGTGATCCCAAACAGGCATTGTATGTACAAAAGCAGGATGCATGGGCAGGTTTTGCCTTTAGTATTGGTGGTTATTCCTAACAATATTTTGATATACGATTCTTTCTAGTCGGTTATCAAGTTTGTTTATTTGAAGATCAGAGTCTAACTTATAGGCCAGTGGCTGTATTTTCGTGGTTCCGACTGATAAAGGATATGTATACAATGGTGCGTTGCATTTTATTGTGCTACAAATTTATGTTGGACTCAGCCTTAAAATTTCTACTTTATCGGCTGATAGGAACACTTTTGTTGACTAATTTTTAATTTGATTTGCAGGGTGGTTGAATATCAACGCAATGGAAGCTCACTGTTGGGCTTTTATTATTGCCATTTTTTCTTGAAAGGTATCATTTAAAACGTAATTTCTTCCTTCAAAGTTATACAAGTTAGGCTTCTGATGATTTCAAATACCTCACAAGGTTGAATGACCTTAATGAAGCTAGGAAAGCAACAAAAATATATTCTTTACCTTAATCAAGCCGGGAAAGCAATAAAAATATGTTTTTTCCCTTTTGTACAAAAGAGGCCGTAGCTTAAGAATAGAAAAAAGGATTAGAGATGTTAGTTTTCGAATGTCAAATTTGTTTGATAGCAACTCTTAAAATAACTACATGCATTAACTAAATTAAGCTCGGGTTCAAAATTTATTCAATTTAGTTCGGTATTTTTTCTTGTACATTGGAACGGGATAGCAAAGCGACAGAAATAAGATTGGTGAAGCCGAAATTTGAAGAACTTTGAGATCCTTTATGGGACCTATTTAAAGTACTTGGCTTTGACTAGTAAAGGTGTTGGTTCTATAGATCATCAAGGAACACTTGCATTCCCTTTTGATGTTTTACCTCAGCCGGGGAGCGTCAAGCTTTCACTGATGTTGAACATGGCGTATGATGTTCGAGTGAAATTTGAAATGCTCAACCACTGTCGTTTAAGCCTTGTTAAGCAAATGACAGAGAGGGGCCATTGAGGTTTCAAATTTCAACAAGCCAAGAATTAAAAAGTCCATTTGGCAATTCTAGTTTTCTCAGCTGAATTTTGCCATATCATAATTGTGTTTAAGATATTTTGAGACATTTATTCGTATAATATTATATTTTAATTATTTTATCCATATCATATTCATATAATTGTGTTTAATATTGCTTGGTTGTGCCTAAGATGGTTCTTTTACAGGCTTGAAAAAAAAAATGAAGTGATGCATTTGTAGCACCTTAGAAATAGGGAATCTCTTAACGATCTGTAACTTTGTATTGGATATTTATGCACGAATAATACTGTCTCAGATTCAACAATTATGTTTATAAGGTGGAAGCTGTTTTAACTAAAATCCTGCGAGAAGAAGGGGAAAAAAAAAATTCCAAATGAAGGAAGGGTTACTGGCATTAATAAAGTACTGGGATTTATAATTACAGATTGAGTGGAAGTGGGGAAGGGAGGTTGCTGCCGTTAACCTTACTAGTTTACAACCTGTTTCCTATTTAACAACTTGGGAAAAAACTTTTTTCTTGTCCAAGTATATATGACTCTTACAATATGATAATCAGTAAAAATGATTATGGAAGAGAGGATCATAGAAGACGATTCTTATCATGATTAAGTGAAACAATTTGACGAGTTCAATGGAGGAACCCGAATATAGCCTTTTACAATATTACATTATTGATACAGAAACTTCATCACTCAATCCTACAGAGCTTCATCATCAGATATCCATGCAATATCAGATTCAGATTCTTCACTCCCCGAATTTTTTTTTTTTTTAAAAAGGCGAAATGAATGAAGGCTAAAGAGGGACTTTGGAACCTAAATTTTAGTGATTTGTATGTAATCTGAACTTTTCATTTTTTTTTTAAAAAAATATTTGTGTTCGATACAAAAGTATGGACATGAGATGTAAAACTCAAAAAAATTAAATATACTTATATTCAATATATATTTGTATCAAACATGCACTTTCATTTTTAAGATACAAAATGAAATGAGGAGACTGTAATTTGAACGAAAAATATTTTAAGGCCATAAAATCATCTCTTTTAAGGTAGGTTTAAACAAAAAATCATTTTCAGGAAGACAGTTTGAACATTTACATTCCTCCGACAAAAAAATAAATAAATAAATATAAAAGATGCCAAATGTTATGTTTTCCTCTAGCAGTTTTGGGACTTTCAACAAGCTTACCCATCGACACATATGCTGGCAAGCTAACATACTTCGGACATGATGTCTTTGAAGCCAAACAGTTCCGAGGCTGTACAACAAGAAATAATTACATCACATAAAAAAAAGAACTTTAACATAGATACACATGTCGTCAGACAACGAAGATGCTACTGCATACCCAAGAAATCATGTTTGAGATAAGATCTCCCCTAACACATATCAAAGGTCCTGATGAGCCAATCAGTCTATCAGTAGGGTAAAAAATGAGGTTTTTTGTAGGAAACTCAAAGCTTAGGCACGCTGTATGAGAGCTGTTAACGCTGGCTTTCTTTGGGAACTCCTACGATTTAAAGTGGTTTATAACTATATTACTTGGATTCAAGTATAAGTGTTCAAAACGGGTATGTTTAATTTTTCCAAGTGTTCCTGTGTATTGAAAAGTCAAATCTCTATAGACGTCTCGATAAGTGTTGAGCAATATAGTTTAATTGTTCTACAGACACAGATGACAGGTTCTTCCTAGCTAAAAGTGCGATCCAAGCCAAGAGAAAAAAAAAATACTGTGAATTGTTGAATACGTCAA
>JAQSVH010000012.1:12890095-12903959 GCA_029448705.1 Adansonia digitata
TTTTTTCTTTAAACAAATATAAAAAAGTACAAAAATAATTTTTTTGAAAATTATTTCGCCGGGGAAAAAGAAAAAGGAGATTTCCTCCAGCATTTTCGGCTGGGGTTCCATAGTCCGTGCGACTGCGTTGAGACAAACAGACATCATCGAGGGCTTGACTCACCCGACGCTCTTCGACGGTTTGACCCCATAGGAATTATTAAATGATTAAATAAACAAATAAGATAAATAAACACCCCGAACCCAGAGGACTAAGCGGACCCTGAAGCCTGAAAGAGGGGAAAAAAATAAAGGAGAATTTTTAGCCTTCGTCATTTGTCCCCTTCCCAACCCTAGAAAAAAGTACAGCTTTCTTCGCTCCAGAACTCTGTCGAACGTTCTCTGATCTGCCAATTCTACCCTTCCGCTCTCTTCGCTCATCTCCAATTCCCTTCGATTCCAACCTTTTTGCTCTCTTCATTTCACTGGTAAACTTCTCCACCTTTCCGTTTCTTTTATTCTGTTTAAATTTTGCGCGGTTTTGATTTTCGTTTGAAATTTGGTATTTTTATTGTAAGTTATTTTTGTTACTGGCAGTGAAGCGTGAGGAGTTGCATAGAAGAAGAGAAGAAGAGCTTGAATTTTTGTCCTTTGCTTTCTCGTGATCTGAAAAAAGTACCACAGCGAACTTGCGATTTCATGTTAGAGGTATTCTTGATATATATATATATATATATTTATGTTTCTTTTGTTTCCTAGTTAAAGTTTTGTAATGATAAATTATGATGAGTTTTTCCCCTGCTTTTTTTTTTTTGGTAGAATCAGGAACTGTTTGGCAAAAATTGTTGTTCCGTTGTTCTCTCTGTCTCTTTTTTTTCCTTGAGAAATTTATGTAAATACGAAGATTCTGAGAAGAAATTTAGTGGAAATGGGAAATTGAGAAGAAACTACGAACAAATTAATTTAAGTTTGTAATTTTGGTGTTTGTTCTGTGTAGAATATTAGCTTTTTATGTGAAAATGAAGGTGCGTCGATAAGGTTCTTGTTTTTAGTGGTTAAAGCCAATTCAGTAGCAAAGTTAGAGGTTAATTTAAACTAAACTAAAACTACTTGGAGATAAAGTATTCCATATGAGGCTAATTTCAATTTCTTAATGCATTGAAAATGTCGTTGCTTGGGAACTTTTGTAACTTATCACCAGTAACTAGGAGATTAGAATTTATTTTAAAGTGAAATACTGAAATATGCTATTATTTGGCTTGATTAGGAATTTATTATTAAGGTATTGTCATAAAGTTTTAATGGGGGAATATAGGTTGTGAAGTTAGTGGGTCAGTTGCCTCCTACTAAATCCACCCATGAACTTCTGTTTAGTTTTCTGTTTGAGGCAGCTGTCGCTTTGATATGTTTAATGTAAATATAAATCCATGGTTTACAACCATTTTGCTTTTTGATCTGAAATGAAAGGGTACGAGGTTGGCCATTATCAGTTCTACTTTTCATATCTTTTGCCCAACTGTATGTATTTTGGTACTAGAGATATAATTTTTTGAATATAAATAAAATTGTTAAGAAAGGGGAGGGGAAAGAAATTAATTGCTACATTGGAATGGAGAAGTCATATATTTGATGTGAAAGTTGGCGATGGAACTTAAAGTTGTAAGATGTTAACTTGCACACATGCAACAAGAGGTGAACAAATTGGAAAAAGAATGTGGTTACTATGAGTATTTATGCATTTTCAGTTTTAATATGTTAGAACGGCCTTTCTACACTATATGACAGGCTTGTGATGGTTGTGCTTAACGTACTGAAGAGCTACTTGAATCTTTGTTTACCTTTATAGATGTTTTCACTTGATACTCATGGATGTTTTCTCTCCCTTTGGCTACAAAATTGCAGTTAACGATGATATATTTTTCGTGAATCATTAACTCATGGATCCTGAAGGCAAGAAGTTTGGAGGAGGTACTTTATGTTTAGAGCACTGGTTTTTTATTGTACTTGGAGGAGGAATGATGCAGAATGCTATGAAGCTAATCATGGACTTAGTTTACTTGAGATATTATTTCGTCACACTTGCTTTATTTATGGAGCTTAATTGTAATATTTTATAGGTCTAGGTTTATATTTAGTATTCAAGATTTGATTGGGGTTCAGTATAGTATTGTTGTTTTCTCTACCCAATTAGGTGTTGTTTTAAGTTAAGTTTGTTTTTCCATTCTCTTGAGTTTCAAGTCAAGTTTCTTGTTTCCCTTTTTCCTGAGTTTCAAGTTAATCTTTTTAGCTTAGAGTCCGAGTTTAAGGTCTATATGAATTAATGTACTCTCTTTTGAGTGGATAGACATACATTAAAGTTTCAGCTTATTGATTTTGTGGTTGTATGATACAATCATAAGAAATCCTCGGTGTGATACTTGGGTTTTCTTTCTTCTTGGTTGTGTGATGCGATCAAGGAACCCTAGATGTTAAACTTAGGGGTCTTTTCTCTTTTCTTCATCTAATTTTTCTGTTTTCTCAAGAAATTCAGATATATAATTTAAATTTAACTTAAAACCCTAGCCCTTATGCTGCCCTGCATCACTTCTGTAAGCTTAAATACAGATATTTAAATTTTACTGAATTGCTTTGATATAAGTCAGTATCATTATGATATGGCATCATGACCCCTGTTCTATATTGTATAAGTCTGACAATGGTTCTTTTGCTTGATTATATAACTTCATGATGTCATTTATGTACACCTAAACAGTCTATTTTATATTTATTATGTTTAAACCTATCTTCATAAAAGAATATTCCAATATGTTGTTAATAAAATCATTTCACTCATATATTTTACTGCATGAAATAATTACCTAATGTCAGCTTCAGACCATTCACTATCTATTACTGGCTAACTAAATTACTCAAATGATGCAAAAGTCACACATGATGCATGTTGAATGCACAGTATTGCTCACAGAAAATCCATTGCCTTCCTGACACTTGTTTCTGGTTCATTATAACATTTGACAATTTTGGATTGAAAATTTTAGAGTCAACTGTAATCTCATGTAAGGCTATTTGGTATTTTTTTTAAAATTATTATTATTCTTCTCAACTGACAAGGAAATGTTTATATAAACAAATTTAGGACCAAGGGAACTTTGTGGTGCTGTTGATCTTATATGTCACTATAAGTTGTTGCCTCACCATGACTTCTTCTGCAAGAGACCTCTTCCATTATCCATTTCAGATACACATTATCTTCATAATGTAGTGGGAGACACTGAAATTAGAAAAGGAGAAGAGATGCAGCTGGACCAGCTTATTCAGAATACATCTCATAGCAGAGACACTAATGCCCGCATACAGGCCTTTGACCTTGATATTCTTAAGGAGGCTTTTCTGCTAAGAGAAACCACTCCTGTTGAATTGCCAGCGGTAAGCAATTTACTACTTGTAGGTTACCTTTATTTAAGTTTCTTGAGCAAAACGGCAGTCCTAGATATTATGCCATTGTTCAGTAAATTGGTAAAAATCTAATGATCATGCAGTTTTTACTTTGTTATTGACATTTTTCAATTGTCATCACTTCAGCTGGAGGTCATAACCATTTTGTTTATTTAATAGAGTGAAAAAGGGATTCCTACTATTGCTGGGAAATCAAAGAGTGAAGCTAAAGACAAAGAGAGGAAGCATAAAAAGCACAAGGACCGAGACAAGGAGAAGGATAAAGAGCATAAGAAGCACAAGCATCGCCATAAAGATAAAGATCGCAGTAAAGATAAAGACAAGGAAAAAAAGAAGGATAGAAGTGGGCATCATGAATCTGGGGCTGATCAGTCAAAAAAGCACCATGAAAAGGTTGGAAGTTTGTTACCCCTTGCTGCTAGAGCTTGATTACTCGTTTGGCCCTGAGTTTGGGGGAAGGATTGGTACAGTCATGGCTAGCATGGCCATGATGATGTGCCCAAGGGCAAAAATCCGTCTTCTAATTTGTCTGTTCTTTGTTTAAGAATAACATTTTTTCTTTTGAAATATGCATGAGATATTTGCTTTTGACCAGTAAAAATAAGCAATTCTGCCGATGCCAGGAATTAAACTACTGTTGTCTGTGTCCCTCTGCAAATTTGTCTTTTGATCTGTTATCAGAAAGTTTATCAAAAAATTTATTTGAAAATTAAATTAATATTTAAATGGAATTCCATGTGAAATTGTTTGTAATTCATATATTTCAGAAAAGGAAGCATGATGGAGATGAAGATCTTAATGATGTTAACAGACACAAAAAAAGTAAGGTAATGCACGTCAATTCTGGATTTTGCACTATTGTGTTGCGTTATGTTTATATTTGTGATATGTTTAGCATTAATTCTCCATTTCTTTCCAGAATAGTGCCCATAGACTTTGTTTTCTAGCTACTTTCTCCTCTCTCTAATCAAAGTACGCCATTAATTTGTTGCAGCATAAAAGCTCAAAAATTGATGAAGTTGGTGCAATTAAAGTAGCAGGCTGAAAGGATGGCTCTATGGTTTATTTGTTGTCTCAGATGGTTGTCAGTGTGTGGGAGGGTTTGCTTAATGTTCTCTACATTGCTTGAGGTGAATGCCATATCTTGCTGTTTTATATATTTCATATTGTATTTTTCTTGTTTCCCAAAATATTATCCAGTTATCCACTGCTAAACAATTATCGAAGTGCAAAAATTTACTGAAACTTTATTTATATGTGAATATACCCATAGACCTACAATAATTTTCTTCACCTCTTTATAACATTATATGCTTCATCCTCTTTCAACTCAAGCAGTCAAGGCAGAATGAAGAAATAATTGTGAATACTAAATATTCCCATGTTATAAGTAGTGGATTAGAGGGTGGCTGTTTGCTGCATAATGTTTTTACTATGGTTTTTTAATATTTTCTAAAAATGGAACTCGCAGAGTAATTTTATGCATGTAGCCGAGCAACTGGCTTTTATAGGACATGATAAGAAAATAATTGATATATATATATATATAAACATGGCTTGTTCTCTTAATAAGATTGAATTCAATCCTCTTCCCACTGTTCATTATGTGACCTGTTATTATTTTATGTTTAAGGAAGACTCGTCTTTTTTGTTATTTATTTATTTATTATTATTATTATTATTATTATTATTATTATTATTATTATTATTATATTGGACTTGGGAGTGGGGTTTGAGGTTGGAGGAAGGTTTTAAAATGGCAGTTAGGTTTTAAAGGTTCTAACTCTTACTCTCTCTATCTGGTTTTTGTGCAGAGTAGCCTTGTAAACTGACTAAAGAATGTGTACAAGGTGAATTCATCCATTTGATGGATATTTAATGCAATTGCAAGTTATGGCTTGCTGAAAATGGACTTTTTTGTATCATAAGCATTGTGCTAATATGATATAATATAATTGTTGGTAGCATGCAAATTAACTTGATCTTATCTTCTTTCTTCTTATAGTTTTTGCAGCATATTTGTTGGATGACTGGATTTTACTCGTTGTGTCTTCTCAAAAGTTTAAAAAGCCTAGTCCTACTGATTTAGGGTTTGCAGCTTTTATTTTGTAGAAAGAATAAGCGTATGGGGCTATTGTATAATCACATGTTATTCCGATTTTTCATTTTTTTTGAAACATTTATATCTGATATATTTTTGGACGTGGATATGGGGATATGAGTTTTCAAAGAAAACTTAAAAAAATTAAATATATTCATATCGGATATTTATCCATATTGATATTTACGTCCAGCTCTTAATAACATAAGTACTTGAAAACTTAAAAAAATTAAATATATTCATATCGGATATTTATCTATATTGATATTTACGTCCAGCTCTTAATAACATAGGTACTATGTGCTGGGTTCCTAGAACGTTATAAGGCACTGTTTTATCACACGAATTCGGTGTTTCTTTTGTTCTTAGTGGAGAATTGTGCGTGTCATTTCGGCTATAAATTCATTAATGATTAGGTTAAGCTTAAATCACAAAAACATGGGAGGGTAGACAAGCCACGACTGTTGCAGGGTTGTGTTCTTTTTTTGGTTCTTGTATTCCTGTCAAACATTTCTGGTTTTTTTTTTGGGTGGTTATTGATGCTGCCTACATCTGTATCATTTTTGTTCTCTTCTAGTTTGAGTTCATGAATTGTGAAATTTGAATCAGAAAGTTATGGAAAAAAAAGCAAGGGAAATTACAGTGAAAAAAAATTTGTAAAAATATATATATATATATATATATATATACACGAGTAGTTTTTATTTAATATAGTGGTATATTTTTTAAGAGAATTAGAATTTATCACATCCACAAGTGAGTGAAAAATATTTTTTAATAAAAAATTATATTTAAAGAAAATATTAGTGAAAATTAAAAAAATAATTTTTTTGAATAAGATAAAATAAAAAGTAGTTTTTTAAATGAGTAATTAATTTTGGTGAGTAAATTTTTTATTATTGAAAGATTTAAATACCCTTAGTTTTGTTTTATTATTATAATAGTAGTTCTTTTATTTTTTTCCTTTATAGTAATATTTCATAATTTATAAAAGATATTTTTCAGTTGGTATTAGTTGGTTCGGTGACATTAAGTCAATTAAAAGTTTTATTAATAACTAAATTCTATGAAACATGCGAATGTATGTGAATTTTTTTCAAAATAAAAAAATAAATAAAGAATATGTACGTCTTGAAGAAAGTTAAAAGAGAGAGTTGAAAGTTAAAAAGACTGAATCATTGCTTAGTAGATTTATGAAAAGTAAGGTACATGACATCAGAAGACATGTAACTTTAGTTTTATATTTATAACAAATATATTTAAACAGTTTTGTGGTAAATTCATGGAGTTAATATTATTTAATTTGTGATACTAATTTAATCACTTTTATTATATATAGTATAGATTAATAATATAAATTAATATTATAATAGATATAGATTATTATTATTATTACGTGAAATGAAGGGTAGTTGATTGTTTGATTTTTTTTCCCATGTGAAATGTATAGATGCCATGAAGGAGAGGATGCTTCTCCTATGATTATAAAAAATCAGTTCTGGTGATATAAAAATTCTTGAGAAATAATTATGGAACTGGTTACAAGCTGGAGGAAAAAAGGGCTCACATATTTATTTTCTTTTTTTGATATATTGTATCATATCATATATAGGTAATAGAGCAGGATAATATTTATAACTAGCAATAACTTCCCAACCATAGTTCTAGATAACAATGATCCTTCTTAATTTCCTTAAGTCAACCCTTTAAAAATGGTGTTATTATTGATTATGATTTAAATAATGACCCAAATATATGGTAATGAACTTGAAATTAATGAACACAAAATAATTTTGAAACACCTCAATAAAGAATTTAATTTACTCTATTAGATGTTTTATCACACATCATGAAGAAAATATGCAAGTTCAATCCTCCCCCCTCCCCCCCCCCGGTTTTTCCAATCTCAATCTTCCGAGGGAAAAAATAATTACATGATATGAGTATAATAAACAAAAAATAACTAAAACTATTATATGATACTAATATATAAATATGTCAAATTTTATATAATTTGAATTATTAACGTATCAATATATATAAACATTTTGGATACAATTATGATGCGTAAAACGATACAAATATGATATCAATATCAAATGGTTAGATTTAAGTAATGTGCATAAGAATATCTAAGTACTAGCTTTTGATTATTAACCCCTCTTCGCTTCACCTACTAAAAGAAACTATAAAAAAAGGAAAAGAAAATTTTGTTTAAAAAATTGTTGAGTGTGATTTGGATATGCATTCTACATTGAATATAAACATTTTTATTTCAAGAGTAGGATGACAATGAAAAGATTGTTCGAATTTGGAATTAAGCTCCAAACTTAAGTTCATCCAAATAGACAATCATAGCTGAGAATTTTTGTGTTTCATCATACATGTAATACATGATGCTTAAAGGAAAGTTGAGACATTCATCAAGTTCATGGCCGCAAACTATAACAGGCCACATTTATTTATGTTTATAACATGTCAAATTATCTTAACTTTAAACTGACACCATGAATTGCTAGCGTTAGAAAATGTCTTCCCTGCTTCACTTACTTTCTTGTGTCAGCATCTCAGCATCCATGCGCTCTAAAATACGACGCGCTTCTTCCTCTGTTGCAGGAACTACATTTCGGATCTTATATCCGTTCTTGGCAGATTTTGCCTCCGGCCGTACAGTGAATGTGAAATAAAATGTATTCGATATCTGCATGATGGACACACATACAGAAAGAATGAAAGAAAGAGATAATTTGAACTATATAAACTATGAAACTAGTGAATGTGGAATCAAGAACATTAGTAGCCTTTAGTCTGCAAGGCTTTACCTCACTAGATCTGATCTCAGGCCTAGTAACATGAGCAACAACTTCAACATTAATTAGTGGTTGATCTGGGTTCTCGAGTTCCGTGTACAGAACACATGACTTCAGACGTAGGAAATCCCCGACATCAACCTGCTCAAGATACATGTATTCTTAGCTTAAGTTATAAAAATTTCCCGGATGAACCCATGTCTTTCAGATAAAGTTAACACTCATCTAAACAGATCAATAATTAGGTAAAATACATTGTGGGTAAAGGCAGGTTCGTTTAACTGAAATACAGATAAACCTAAACCAAAGCAGGAATGCAAATCAAAGACGCTAAACTTGTCACTCAGAGAATTCAAGGACAGTAAATATTGCATCGGAAAATTTCTTCTTGTCTTCCATTTCGTGAGGATACACTTAAAATAATTATCGAAGACCCAACAAAAAAGCCATTGAAAAGATTGCGGCGTGCTCAAACACTCTCGAACAACACCAAGCATGAAAGACAAAGAAGAAACATGTGATTATTATTTTGTGCAGACATGACTAGCTGTGCAGCCTTCCATTTCATGGCTTAGGATCTATCTATCTATCTAAGACGCAATAAACTTAAGGCTAAAAGCTCCATAGGAAAGCGGGAAGGTACTTACAGGCCTCAAGAAATCAACATGATCAACTTCTAAAAAGCAAGGCACTAGTCCAGCAAATGCATAAGCTGTTGAGAAAGCTAACTCAAACGCTCGGTGCATTAAGAAACCTCCAAAAATTCGACCATGGATGTTCCTCTGCTGTGGTTGGCAGATAAGGGCATTTTCAAGACTGGTATCCCTTAAAAGAATGCTGTCTCTATCTGCTAAGGCCGGCATATCACAGAAGATTCGGCCCTCAGCCAAGAGTGCTTCCAGTCTATTTACCTCCCCATTTTCAAACTCTCTTCTATCTACTGTTTTCCTTTTTCTCAATTTGCTTCTAGCTTCAGCTTCTTCAAATAGAAACTTCTCCTGTTCAGTTTCTGGTGAAAGCCGGTTGACAGGAGCAGCTTTCCCAGTCATAGAGTCACGGGCCACAAAGATGAAGTTGGCTGTTAGAGCTACTGAATCTGAAACATCTGAGTCTTCTGCATGAAATAACATTATCTAATCAGGGTCTAAATCATCATGGCCAAAGTTCAAGATATTGTCTGTAAATGAAAGACTTTCTACACAAACACACTACTAACAGCTGTGCAGTCTGATAAACTACAAATTACTTCTCATTAACTCAAAGAATAGTGAGCTCTGTCTAGGCTATGGACTCTCAGTGCCATTACCAAGACTATGAAAACATGTCAACAGAGCATAAACATAATGGGAGCAGCAATAACCTAAATCAGATGTCAGCTCAGAAAACAAACTTTGAGTGGGGGGAAAAGTATCATTTAAGTAAAAATTTTCACCATCATAAGAGAATATAAATGATACTTCAGCACTGAGAAGACTCAACGTTGCATAAAAATGTCAAAGGAGAACATGCTTCTCCTTCTTGAAGGGCAAAGTGTGAAATTGTGCAGACAATGTTTATTTATATGCATACCATGTAGGCTTTCAACAAGAATATGCTTTAATTCTTTTCCCCTTTTGAGGTGAGAAAAAGTGGGGGTGGGATTGTAAAATATCCATATCAAATAACATAAATTTTTGCTAAGATATCAAATAACATGGTTTGAAAAAGAGAAGATGAACAAGTGAATATAGTACGGAGGCTCAAGGAGAAATTATAGAGCTGATATGTAAATGATTCTATAGATGTAAGCAAATAAGGCTGTTGAGAATTTGAAAGTACCTTGTCGATTCTTGTCAACCAAAGCACAAGGTATGAAAAAGAATCCTTAAGGAATTTAGCATGATTGATAAAGTAAATGAGAAGTGAAAAGTGAAAATAGGTACACAATTCCATGCTTTGCCCTGAATTTTCATTAGCACTGAGATTAACTACAAAGAATAGAAAGTTCATATGGGTCTCTAAACGTTAACATGCATATTAAGTAACACCATTATGCTGTACAGTCTTGGCAAAGATCAAAATTTTAGGACAATCCATAACTTATTTGCTGTGATGATATATCACTGGGACATTAGCTAATGACAAGGAATCGTGGATACTTTGATCCTAAAGTGTATAATGTGCCAACAGATTTGTACCCGAACAACATCTCAACAAATATTGAGTTCATATTTCATCTTAAATGCAATTATAATGGGTCCATCTTCAAGTTGATTGATGCAAATCACAAAGTCATGATTTGCTCCTTTTTAGAAGTACAAGATACAACATAATTGTAGTCCAGCTATCTATTTCATAAAGTTTTCAACTTGCAGAGGCTAATCGTAAGTTTGAGATCAAAGCACCTTTTGTGGACTGAATAACTTCCAGTTGAATCTCTATTGATGACCTCCCAACCCATATGACAGAACCAACTATTTTCAGATCGATGTCAACACTAATTGGCTTCTTCAAAACAATTTTGTCAACAGAAGCTGTGACCAGCAAGAGAGGCCTTGTTGTGCTATCATCATCTGAACAGTGCTAATTTTACAAACAAATAACACAACTTTTAGCCATTCAATAAAGGTTGCAAATTTATAGTTCCCAAAATCTAAAAAAAAAGAATGAACTTTATAGGAAAAAAACAGTACCTTGACAGAGATAGTCCCAGCTAAAGCATCAAGATCTTCAAGCAACTTCCCAATTCTAACTTCATTCCAGGGATCCCTATATTGTTCTCTCAGGATATAATCTGATGACAATTTATAAAGGATGCTGGTCCTGCTTTGAGATGGAGTTTTGGTGAGCAACTCACTCTGAGGGGGTGCATCTTTTGGTGGGTCAAGTAGTCTCTCAAATATTTGGGACCTCGCTTCCCATAAAGCATCGGTTACCGGTGAATGGTACATTCCAGGCCATAGGCTTATGGGCTTCCTGGTTGAGTTTGAAGCTGAGCCATTGACTGGAGGAGAAGTGTCAAAGGGAGAGGCTAATGTTGAAACCACAGGTATGGTGTTAGGAGACGAGCAATTAAACTCCATGGAATTGGGATGTCAGGGTGATTCCTGCAAATGGGTTAGTGAGAATTTTGACTTTCTGAAGAAGTTTGTTTTCAGGTTTGGGTTTGTTTTTGTTTCGTGAAATTTGCTTTCTATAGGTCTACTTTGAACTTCCTGCTTGACTGAATGATTATTTAATTAAAATTAAAATTAAAAAAAATTATACTCCGTAGGAATTCATCACGTAATCAACGATTATAATTAATTATAAACTATAATATAAATAATTATAAGAAATATATGCTTCTCAGTCTCACATGCCTTATTGCTTGTTTTGTTTTTGGTTAACACTTGAAAGGAGTAAAGAGGGTTACTTCACAAAATTCCTATCTTTTTTGGTTGGTTGGGGGCGGGGGGGTGTTTGATCATTTTCCCCACTCTTGGACCTTATGCCCATGATGTGTGATCCTTTTTTCATGGACCTCACTAAAAGCCCAATTAGGTTTTCGAGTTAGCCATATTTGGGTTGCAGAGATGAAAGCAAATATCTAATATCATAATTAAAAAATAATACGAATATAATATAAATAAAAATATAATAAAATTTATATAAAATAAAATATTAATTTGATAAATTTATTATAATATATCTTTAATTAAAACATGAAAAAAAAATATATAATATAAATCTAGAGATTGATAGATTCCACTAGAGCAAAATGGTCTTAAATCATAATTTATTCATTCAAACAAGGACAAGTAGTCTACTACAAATCTCAGAGCAGTTTAGCTAGAAATTCATCAAAGTTTTTATCTGAATTTCCACCTTCGTCAACTGCCTTCTTAGCCAAATTCTTCCACTTGATTGCATTCTTCCTAGTCTCTTTGCCTTTTTTCGCCAGTTGGTAGTTCCTTTATGCACTGATTGATAGTTTCTCTTCTAGCAATACCTTTCTCGTCGGAGTGAGCTCTAATTCCGGTTCCCCATACATCCTCCACGTCCTTAGTACTGTAGCTATATTAAAACCTGTAAGCATATAAACACGTTAGACTTCTACCAAGAAAACCTCCACTAAAAAGATGGACCCCACGCACTCTACCAGATATCAGCAAATGAAGAATAAAAGAGAAGATGCCTTTACACCAGTTACTTCCAAGATAAATTCCAAATTCAACGCTAAAAGACCTCACCCCAACCAGACTATAGCCGATCATCAAGTTCTATGATTCTGTCGATGACTGCTTCATCTTCGCAACTAGCTGTGCACCCCAGTAACTTTCCCAATTTCCATGTTGCTCTAGCATCTTCTTTTATGATTTCTTTCAAATTCTTGAAATTTCCATCAGACAACGACCTATTCACTATTCTGGCCTCTTAACTTTTTCTCTGTATTGCCTTTTTTTTTCTTGAGCAACTTCCGCCCCTTTCTCTTTGATTTCATTTGTGCTTTGTCCAACAACTCCGGCTCCGAATCCTCGATATTCTTCAACTTTGCTTCTCCTAATTCTCAGGTCTCTAATTAGAGCATCAGGCCCATTGGCCTCTGAAATAATATCTCCAGCCAAATCAAATGAATTGGGCTCCACTCTCTCCGTCAGCCTTCAACCAAGATTACCATTCCCTGATAACTCTGCCTCGTGACTTAACACACGCACTTTAGGCCCATATCCCACCAGACATGATTTCCTAACTTTCTCCATGCCAGAAGGAAAGGATTTGTAATCCTTAACAATTTGAGTATGACTTACAGAGGGACCTTTGTTCAACAGAAAATGCTCATATGAACAATGCTTAGCAGCCTCACTTTCTTTCTCAACGTTCTGATGCATTGAGGATGCCTGACTTCTGTAATTTCGCCCATACTGACTCTGAGACTGACATTTTCATTCCTCTCTGTCTCTTGAATTTTCACCGATTTGATTCTCCTACAGTACGAATCTCTTCTATTAAATCTAGAAAATTAACGTGAAGACAGCAATCCAAAATCCAAGCCTCATTTAACCTACGGACAGCCATCATTGCAACTTCATATCTGCCAAAACGGACAAAATCAAATTTCCTACTTCCCGTACTGCTCTTTTTTTAAATAAACGCATCAAGAACTCTACCTTGATTAGAAAAGATCTTCTATAACAACCTCCAATGGATTTAGAGAGGAATATTCTTGACCAAAACCGAGTAAAAAGCCTGATTCTTCAGCATCGTCTTTCTTCGGAACTTAGTGACGATGTTTCATTTGTTTTTAACCAAAAACATTGAACTTTCGATTTTAGATATTCCGAATTCAATCTTCGATAATATCAAATACGGAAAAAACAGTCACGATTTGTCGGCTACAAGTTGTACATAGTTCTTAGAATTCATAGAGGTAGGAACCTAGCAAGTAGCAAGAGAGGTAAAAGAGTTGTGAGCATACAACAATAATGGAGAATGCGGAAGGAACCGTCCAAAAAGCTCACAGTTTGGTCTTATCCTACCCAACCCAAGGCCATTAAAC
>JAQSVH010000012.1:12948873-12960316 GCA_029448705.1 Adansonia digitata
GATTAAATGATATAACAGAGGAATTTTATGTTAGTATATGGATGATTCCATTTACAATACTTAACCAATTTACTATTTTACTATATTTTTGAAAGTACAATAATCAAGATACTAAGTTTAACACTAAAGAGATTAAATTACTTCCTTGACCATACTACAAGCATTGGACAAAGGCTTTAACCGAATATTAAGCTAATAAGAACATAGCTCTATATAATTTTATTAATTTCTTCACTCTCTTAGTAGCATGGATTCAAGGCCACGTTAAAAAAATAAATAAATAAATAATGCTTTGAGTAGTTCGCGTACCTATATGATACTAGTAGTTATTATTTTACGCAATAAAAATATTTCAGCAATTTATTCGACGATTCTTCACCTAAAGAACCGATGGAATCAATCTTTTCTTAAATAGAAAAATAAAAAAGAATAAATTTGAGTTTTTTTTTTATATTAATTATTGTGTTACATGCATTGCATGTGATGTTACGTGTTAATTATCATTGAAAATTTTAGCTTAATTTCGAATTATAAAGTTTTAACCTAAACCTAACACCGCTTTTTTTTTTTTTATAAAAAGTAAAAACTATAGTAAGTTGTGTTGAATTTGGCAATTTTAATTTTTCAAAAAATTAATGAAATTTTTTATAGAATTGGATTATAACTATAGTAAGGTTATTAACATATCATGAAAAATAATAAAAAACTTTGCAAATAATTCATTATTCTTTAACAATGCAATTTTGAATAACATTTTAGTGAAAGGTAAAAGAACATTATATTCTAAAGTGAGATACGTTGAAAAGTGTTAAATAAAAAATCGCTATATTTATTTATATAAAAATAAAAAATATTAATAAAAAACAAATATTATGAGCATATAAGTTAAAAAATTATTATAAAAGCTTAAGAAAAAAGACAAAAATCACAAAACTATTTTGAGTAATTTACCAAGATTATAATTTAAGTAAGTGGAAAACTATTATTTTACCAAGCAATAAAAAAAACAAAAAATAATGAGTGATTATTAATTCTCAGAAAATCAGGGCTCTTAATTTTTTTTTCACAATTTATGTGATGAATAGATTAAAATCAAAAGTTGTTGTAATATTTATAATGATATTAGATTTATATTTCTACTCATAATTAATTATTAAAATTGTTATCTAAATTTTTTTAATAATTTTTTCTAAAAAATTATTATAGTGTAAAATTTTCAATGATAAATTTTGTTAATGTTTATAATATAAAATCATATAAAATGAAATAAATCTTATTGCTACTTATATTATATAATAATATATATTATAAAAACTATTTATTTATAAAATTTTACAAATTGAATATAAATAATTCAAATTCCCATTAACATTTATTTTTTTACTGTTTCATATTAATGAAAATTATAACTTTGAAGATAAAGTTATTTAATATATAAATTTATATTACATCGATTTCAAATTAATATAAATTCAGTTAACAAAAGTTTCTTAATAGAATTAGAATTTTCATTTAGAACTGCGATAAATTTTACCATCAAAAAAATCATTTAACCAAAGTCTTTGAATAAAATTAAAATTCGTATTTATAAATGTGATAAATCTTGGTAATAATAAAAAATATTTAAAATGAAAAAAATATTAATATAATGAATAACGATAGATATTTTGACTAGTCTAAAAGATTTTTCACATTCATACTTTTATATATATTATAGTTTATTATAAATATAATTTATTACAATATATATCTTTTGATATCTTTGATATCATTAGCATGATTAATATCTGTCAATTTTAATTTAATTGGAATTTTATACTCATGTGTTGGATGAAATAATTTATCTAAAAATATAAAAACCTTACTAACATAATAAATTATATATAATACATTTGATATTACTACAAGTAGAGGTTGTTATATGGGTTGGGGCTGGGCTTAAATTTTTTTAATTCTCTTATCAAGCTCGATATAGCCTATAGGCTCATTTTATTGTTTTTTAAAAAAATTAAAATAATATTTTATATTAATATTTATATATTTTATAATTAAATAAATTTTTTATTAGTTTAATAGTGATTCAGATTAAATTAAATTGACTCGAATTATAAAATATCATGTTCAAACATAGTTACTAATAGTACAAGATGCCTAACTTCAAATAAGTCTAACTATAAATATAGTTAGATTGCTTTTAATCCAAATTACAATATTCAACTTAAGACAACACAAGATCTTTTGTAAATTTAAATTTGAAATATGAAAGATATATATATATATGTATATTTATATAACAGAGACTACAATTTAAGACAGGAGGAAGGGATTATAAAAATCAATTAAATTAAATTTTAAATTCATGAAATATAATTAATCAAAGTTGATTAATTATTATGTCAGATCAAGTGATCCTTTGGAACATTTCCTTTTCATATGTCTTTAACTTCTCCGGTTTATCATAGCATAATAATAATAATAATAATAATAATAATAAGCAGCTGTCAAACTCTCTTCTTTTTCACTTTTTATATTATGCAAATCTTCAGCATAATTTTACTTAAAGTTTAAGGCATGAAAATCTATAAAAACCTTGAGCAAGAAACGGCAAATTGTACCAAGGAAATTGAATCCAAATAAGGATTTCAGCAATGCCGAGGTTGGCTTCTCATCTGTTTATACATTAATTGTTTGAATTATGATTAATTTATATTTTGGTTCTCGATTTAACTTTCTCTCTAATCTTCCCATGATTTTGAGCACTTTGACAGTGGAGCTGCTGCCCGTCCGGAAAGTGGCGTTCCAATACCAATAGAAGGAGATGAAAACTCTGAAGAAACATTAGAAAATGTGCGAGAAATTTACCAGGGAGCGTTGGACGACCTTGTGAACGTGAACTCGCTCTTCACGCTAGCCGTCTTCGTGGGCTTATCCCTGGCACGTCCAGGTGAGCGTAGCCTTGAGAATCGCACCGAATGCGACGCCGGTACCGATAAAGCCAAGCGGATTGTGGTGAACGAAGTGGCATCGTTCGCTTGCTACCTTTTATCGAGCCTGGTAGCCAAGGCACTTAAAATCCATGTCACCGCCTGCCAAAAAGACGACTTCAAGTTTATCGGTAACCGGGTTCTTAGGGGATCCATGCTGTTGTTATCGGTGTGGGCTTCGGTTTTCGGATGCATATTCCTCACCATTTCCATCGTTGACGTGATCCAAATCAAGATCGGCAAGCTTTCTTGCGGGAGCATTTATGCATGGAGAGCAACGGAAACTCTGATTGCCATTGTCCTTCTTGCTCTTACTATTTACGTACCCTTTATGATGAGTGCAATATATACTTCCGTCAAAAAGATCCAGAAAAAGAAAAACAATACAGGATGATCATGTTGAAGAAATAATATTACTTAGTATATCAAATATAAACCTTTCATATATATATTATTCATTGGTTTTTTTTTTCTTTTTGGAATAAGGGTTTGAAGTACAATTTTCTCTTATGTTTAATTTGTATGGATATGTTGTTTAATCAATAAATTTTCATTACACAAACGTTAATAAAGAGGCATTCAGGAAGCCTTGATTATACTATATAATATGCTTAATTTAATTCCCCTTTGGATATAATGATTGCACAATATTTCATCTTCTCATGCATACGCAAATCAATATATAATGTATTTTCAACTCTTTGATTTTGGTATATCAGTTTAGGCTTGTGGAGTATAAAATTGATTGAAAGTGGATCATTTAAAGGACAATTTTAGGTATTTTAAAATAATATTATCTTAATATTTGAATGAACTCCTGTCTCCTAATATAATTTTAAGTTGTTTGATGCATAACAAGTTGTAAAATATATTTTTCACTCCTATAGGAACAAATAGGGTGAAAACAGACTTTTTCCTCTTTTATTTTATAAATAGAAGCATTTTAGGTTTTTAAAAAATTAATTTCAAGGGTAATGCATTTGGTATTTGTTATTTTATTAATTTAATTGAGGAGTAATATATTTATTATTTTTCATAAGATAAATTAATTTTAGGAGTATTGTATTCGTTATTATTTCTCATTTAATTAATTTGATTCAAGTAGTAATCAAGTATTTGTTATTTGTCATTTGATTAATAATAGTATCCAAATAACATATATTAATTGATTATTATTGAAAATGAATATTTTGTACCTTTTATTTAATTTAATGATTTTTTTTTTTTGGTTACCATTAAAGGTTTATTGTGGGGTGTTTTAAAATTTTTCCAGAATTTATGATTGATATATATACTCTTTTGCATTTTCCCAAAAATTAATCTTGCCAATAAAAAGAAATTTCGTTTGCTCTTTTGCATTATGATTGATATTTACTCTCTTGCATTCTTCCAAAATTTTGTCTTGCCAACTAAAGGGAATTCCATTTACTCTTTGCATTATGATTGAAATTTCCTCTCTTGCATTTTCATTTTAAGTTTTAGCTTGCCATTAAAAAAAGAACAATTAGATTAGTGAAATATTTCTTTTCCATTATTCTCTTGAATTTTCCTCCTAAATATTTAGCTTAGGATTGAAAGAAAATTATTAGATTAGTGAAGTATAAACTTTAGCACTTAACTTTTAAATATAGACGTTTCAGTACTGCATACACTTCTTGATTCTCCTTAACTTTTAAATATAGACGTTTTAGTTCTGCATAGTCTTCTTGATTCTCCTCCTTGATAAACTTTACATTTTCCTAATAAATATTTTAATTTTCATTCATTTTTTTTTACAATATCAGTCGATTAGTGTGTTTTTTAATATATATTTATGATATTTGAGTTTTATGAAGGATAATTATCGGATATACTGAAGGTAAAATTTTTTAACTTCACAAAAAAATAAAAGTAAAAAACATTATATTTCACCTTTCCATTTAAACCTTCAATATCAGTTTTGATATTAAGTAAGATGAAGAGAAAAATAATTTGATATAGAGATATTTTTATTAGTACATATAAATATTTTGATATAAGGATATTTTCCAATTTGAACAAGTTTTACCTTCATATTTTGGTTCAAAATTTTCATGGATTAAGATTTATTATTAGGATTATTCTTATTATTTATTTAAATTTGAATATGATATAACCAATCCTACCATTTTTTATAAAGCAAAATTCCTTCTTATTTAAATTTTGATTTCTCTCTAGACAATGAGATGAGGTTAGGTTTTTTTTCTTAATCACGGTTTGATTTATTCTCTTTGAGACTGATGAATTATTTTAAATTTGATTTTGTTATTTGGAGATTAATTTAGGTTTAATTGGGCATTATTGGTACCGTACTAGTATCGATCGGTTTCGACAAATAACAGTACTAGCGATAGTTGATTTCATTTTGGTTTTGGTTTCAATCTGTATTGGCCATGCTAGTACGTACCAGCTTGTTTCTGTAGTACTAACTGAAAATAGTTGTACCGATCGATACATAATATAAGCTCGTAAAAAAAAATTAAACCAATATTGATCTTAAATCTGATGAATATTAAACATAATTACTCATAAATTTGATGAATACTAAACATAATTATTTATAAATTTAATAATAATTAAAAATTTTTAGCCTTACTACTTAATTGATATTAATTTTCTTATATTTGATGAAGTTTTTTCAGAATATTATATTTAATTGATGAATATATAATATATATAATTTATTTAATCTCATTTAGTTCATATTTAAAAATATTATATATATATAAATTAAAAATATTCAAACTCCGATAAATCTGAAACAGTACATAAAAATACATCAATATTGATAGATACCCATAGAAAAACAAAAACGAGACGTTCATTGATACAATACTCATTATCTTGGTTTAACTGCTTTTAACATTCATTTCTATAACCCAGATTAAATCCCCCCCCCCCCTACGATCTACCTTTTTCATGTCAAGTTTATTTATCCTCCATAATTTTCGTCCCATCACCGGAAAACCCACATGAACTCTTTTAAATAGATTGGACAAATATTATGATGATCAAACAAAATATCAAACTTGAACTCTTTTTTGTATAAACATGTAAAATATATTCAAAATTATTTTTCAACTCAACAGGATTGTTTTAATTAGTATGGATTTTCATTTTTATAATTTGTCATTTTAAGTATTATGTTTTCGATAATTAACTCTTAATTGACCTAAACCATACATTTAAGTATGTCTTTATAGATAATGATGCTCTCTTAAAATAAAATCATTAGCAATTAACATTCATAAGTAAAAAAAAAAAAACTTAAGATTATAAAATTTTAATATTTTAATATAAAAGTATTTTTTTATTAATATTTAATATGTAATTGATTATTTTGAATTAAGTTAATTTTTTTAAAACATATAAAGATCAATTGAATTTTAAGTTAAACAATAAGTCCATCCTTATTCCATGGATCTTAAAATTAACTGATAAGATATTTCATTTGAAACACTTTGTAAGAAATTAACTGATAAGATAAATGTTGTTATTATAATAATATAATTTAATACCTAAAGTTAAAAAAATAAGATTTCATACATAAGATGCTATAGATAAGGATGATATTCGTAATAAAAAAAAATGAGGGTGTTTCATATCACCTTTTGGGATGTTCATACAGACATAGTTAACGTTTTCTTATAATTTAACCTTTTGGTCTCCATATGTAAGTAATTAAATTATTGTATGTATATATTATATGATAACTAAATATATTATTTGCCTCTTTATTTATATCCTTCAATCATTAAAACTCAAAGTTGAAACCTCTATATTGTTAAAATCTTAAAAGTCTATTTTTTTTTTAAATATTTGGAAAGATTTATCATATGTAAAAAAAAATTACAGGTAAGCATAACAGTAAAAAAAATTAATTTAAAAAATCAATTATAAATTGGATATTATTCAAAACAAATAAAAAATATTTTTACATCAAAACATTGAAAAATCATCCTTGCATCGTGAGGTCATATTCCTCGTAATATAGTATATTGGAAAGATTTTATTTGAAATTGGCTATTATATGATTTCATCATGTATGTAAATTATAATCGAAAAAATAATATTTAAATAAACTTTCAAATTTTATGAAAAAAAAAGGCATAAAGATAAGCTATTTAGTTTTTTTATAAGTATGTTTAGATGCCAGTTAAAGATTATTTAATTATTATTTTTAAAAATTATATTTAATATATTAATTTTACTCAATTTAATAAAATGTAAAACATTAATTATTTTTACATTTTTATAAATATTAGCTAGTGGCACCGGTTAACATTTTTTTATATCTCTTTTTATTGTAAGTATATTAAATTTGAAAAATAGTTGAATTAAACCTCAATGCTAGAATAATTAAAATAATATTTTCAAATATTTGTTATTCGATTCAAAATAAGCATTTGAATGCCCAATCAATGACATTTGAATGTGCAAGAGAAGTTTTTTAAACGGAATTTATAATTTTATAAGGTAATAGAATACCTACCTTAGGATATTCGCATGTCCTAATGTATTTTTCAAGTAGCTTCTTGTCATTTAAATATAATATCAGGACGATCATTTATTAGAATAATTTATTATATTTATTTGTGCGTCATTATATTCTGTCTAAAATAATACATTATTAATTAATCGATTTATTATATTTTTTTAATTTCATTTGTCTTATTTAAATTTGAAATTTTTATCACAAATGACATATATAGAATCACTAAAAGGAAATCTAAACATTTTCATTTTCTTTATATATATATATATATATATAGACTAATTTCTATTTATACATTTATGTTAGAACATTTCAAAGTAAAAGAATAATGACAATAACTGTGCTATAACATATTTCTTAAAGAAAAAACATGTTATATTGTGTTCTTTAAATTTTGCTTGGATAGTAAATTAGAAAATAAAAGGAAAAATCTATAAATATATTTCTAGGTTATGAGACTTATATATATATATATATATATATATATATATAGGAATGCACCATAGTATACTTTTTCTGCTAAGTTTAATCTATACTTTATAAAGAAACGAAATATAAAGAGACTAAAGTTTGGAAATTAAGTATTCAAATTAGTGTCTGATCATTGAATAATTTCCCAAGTCAAATTGTGGTCCGACGGGGCAATTTTTTAGAACTAAGACATTAGAGTTCTGCCCCAACGACAAACTCATCGGTTTGGTCATTCTAAGCAAGTGGCTCTAAGTGAAAGATTCTTGCGAATTTCCACATGTGTTACTCATTTTTGCAATTATGTCAATTACTTTGATGAGATTTTTTTTTCTTGACAGACAGAAGGTGAAAACTTTTGTGTGCGAAGTTAGAAGATTATTATATGTCTTATTTTTTTAAAAAAATTTTAATATTTGTTATCTTAGCTACTTGTTTATAGATAATAAAAAATAATATCTCATATATGTGTATTATTATATTATTCTTCTGCAAGGTTATAGAAATCTCTTGGAGTTTTATGCGGAAGGACAAAACCTTTATAGTAGTATAGAAAGATTATATTCTAAGTTTATATTTATGCACTAATTAAAAGTACGATAGTGTAAACGAATTAAATTATTTTCTTAAAGATTTTTAAAAATAAATATAAATAATTTTATTTTAATAAGATAATATTTGTTGATGCAATAATAAGAAACAGGTGGTTAGTACCGTATCAGCTGGAGGTCGTGATTTAACTTCGCAATTCGTTTATTCGTATCGTATTCATATATTTTGTTGTGTTATAATTGTGTTTAAGGTTTTTTTTATTTTTATATTTATTTCAATTTTGATATATAATTCATAGTAAATAGATTTTAAGAATATATTTATATTATGTCGTATTTTTTAATTTTATATATTTTATATTTATATAATCATATCAAATATTATCACTGTTGATGGATTGTCCGCAAAACAAACAAAGTTAGACAGCGCTAGAACTTGTATTCTGGAGCGCATCTCAATACTTAACTCAGTGAGATGGCCGAGAAAAATTATAAGTGAACTGAAGTAGGATAAGTTGTAGTACCTTTGGCTAGTCGCTTTCACCTCTATATAAAGCTTCTACCAGCTGTTTTGCTGCACTCCTACTTAGGATGGGGATATGATAAAGATCAACTCATATCTCTTTGGGTAAGATTTATTTCTTTGATAAATAAATTATCTACTCATGAAGTCTTACAATGGTATAACAATTATATATCATCCGTGCATCAAATATTATTTTTGTTTGGCTTTTTACAAAGTATATAAATTGCAGCAACGATGCGAAAATTGATCCCTTAAAATGTGTTTTAGTAAGGGATTTTAAGAAAGGAATTAATTTGTAAAGAGATTTTGAAAATTTTAAAATAAAATTTCTTTATTCAGTAAAATAAAGTAAAAATTTTTAAAATTTGAAAAAAGAATTTTAGATAATTCAAATTCCCTTCCAAATTCCACCTCTATGTAAAATTTGTGAAATTCTTTACTTCTTTTTACTAAGATATTAATATTTATTAAGTTTTCCTTTTAAGGTGATTATTAATTATTTTTTAATTTTAATTAAAAAACTCACTTTAAAATTTATTTTTTATTTTTATATTATTAGAAATATCTACATATTTTTACAAATCTAATACATCCATGCTGCATATTTTTCTTATTTTATTTTTAATATTATTATTTACAATTATTTTTTATTTAATAAAATTATAATATTCAAAATTTCTTTCTAAAAAATATATTTATTCAAACAATATAATTAATTGATAAATTTTAAAATACTAATCTTTTATTCAAACCTACTCTTGGAACATTCATTCCCCTTTAATATGTCTTTAACTTCTCTGGCTTATCATAGAATAAAAAAACAGCTATCAGACTCCCCTCTTTTCACTGTTTATATTTTATATTATCATACTGTCCTCACCATTATTTTACTTCAAATTCAAGGCATGAAATCTATAAGAACCTTGATCAAGTAAGGCCAAATTACGCCCAAGGAAAGTTGGTCCAAAGAAGAAGGATTTCAGCCATGGCGAGGTTGTCTCATTTATTTACTTAGACGTTGATTTCTTGGATGATGATTAAATTTTGTTTTTGATTTGAACTTTTCCCTTATTTCCATAATTTTCACTTTGACAGTGAAGCTGCCAACCAAGGAGGAGCCAAAAACTCTGAAGCGCCGTTATTAGATGTGCGAGAAATTCACCAGAAAGCGCTGGACGACCTTGTGAACGTGAACTCGCTCTTCACTCTGGCCGTCTTCGTGGGCTTATCCCTGGCACGTCAGGGCGAGCGCAGCCTCGAGAACCGCACCGAATGCGACGCCGGCCCAGGCAACGCGAAGCGGCTCGTGGCGAACGAAGTGGTGTCGTTCGCTTGCTACCTCTTATCGAGCCTGGTGGCCAAGGCGCTTAAAATCCATGTCACCGTCTGCCAAAAAGAAGACTTCGAGAGAACCGCCAACCAGGTTCTCAGGGGATGCATGCTGTTGTTGTCGGTGTGGGCTTCGGTTTTCGGGTGCATATTCCTAACCATTTCCATGGTTGATGTGATCCAAATCAAGGTCGGGAGGCTTTCTTGCGGGAGTGTTTATGCATGGAGGGCTACGGAAGCTCTGATTGCGATTGTTCTTCTTGCTCTTGCTATTTACGTCCCCTTTATGATGAATGCAATATACACTGCCGTCAAAAGACTACAACAAAAGCAACAAAGGCCAACATCAAACCCTGTATAACCACTCGGTGATAAGGTCAATTATATAATGCATCAAATATAAATTATATATATTATATGTTGTTCGAATTATTCTAAGTTTATTATATAAAGGTAAATTATTATTGCTATTATGTAATCAAAGTACGGCTTTTGTTGTGTTTTAAATTCTATGGTTATTGTTTAATTATAATAAATTTTCATCACTCAAACGATGACAAAGACCCATTGAGCCCTGATTTTATGATATACATGCTTAATTTTATGCTCCTTAATTTGCATATAAATATTGCACATTTTTTCATCTTCTCTTAATTCGTTTTCTTATGCATACGCAAATCAAATCATACCTGGGAATCATTTTAATTTTAACTTAGACTACTATATGATTCCATGTTGAATGTAATTTATAATTAAGGCTCCATTTGAATAAGCAGTAACATTGATTCTGGTGAAATTAAAAATAACTGTAGCAATAATATTAGTTATTATAACGGTGAAGCTAAATACTGTAATAGTAAAATTAAAATCAGCGATGGGATGTATTTTTTTATGCAAACACTGTAGTAGCGGTGAGATATAATTAAAATAACCATTAAGGGTCTTACATTGAAATTTATTTATAACTAAAAATAATGTATTTAAAAAATTAAATGTTAATAAAATAATATTTAATTTCTATTATCTTTTATATAATTTAATTTTATTTAATATTTTAAAAATTTATTCATTA
>JAQSVH010000012.1:12961969-12976718 GCA_029448705.1 Adansonia digitata
GTAATGTAGTAATTCACCCAGATCAGCAAGATCAAAATGAAATGAGCGCGTGCTAGCTCTTAATCTCTTTACGAGGCTCTTCAGCAGAGCTCCAAAATTGCTGTAATTGTTTCTTAGCTACCATATACTGATGTTAACGACGTATCCAGAGATGGGTTCTCACTTCTCACGTTGATGTACCCGAAGCAGGAATATTTAATCGTCCTATTTTGAAATCCATGTTTAAGGCATTGCCTTCATCTTCTTGATTAGTTTTTGTCATATAGATAGGCTCCATGTATAGATCGACTCAAGAATATAGGAACTTAGACGTCATCTTTGTTACATTTTTTCAACTCAATTTCCATCACATGGTGAGCAAGAATAATCTCTTTGATTTTCTTCTTTTAATATTGAAACTTGCCTCTTTGATCCCAATATCATCCCTGTTGAAAATTATGTTTAATTTTTTTTTTAAAAAATTGAAACTCTTTTTTTTTTAATTTTTCTCTTAATAATAACATAACTAACATTAAGTGCTTTTTTTTTTATCCACCATGTCTTTTGTTTTTTATTTTCTAATCAAATTAATAATTGAAATTATTTATTTGAAAAATATAATTAATTAGACACGATTTTTAGGTATTAAATTAAAAGAAATGATATAATATAAAAAACAACGGTGCATATATACTTGCCAAAAACATGATTCTTACTCATATCTCGTCTTCAGAAACTACTCCATCCGCAAGAAGCATGAGCAACCTTTCTCTGTTAAAAAAAAAAATGAAGAAGAAAGAAAGAGCAATATGGAAAATACAAACCTTTTAACACTCTAGCCCACAGCATATTAAGATCTTCTAAAAATCTCTCCAAGTTCAACCAAAAAAAAAAAAAATCCAACCCAAACTCTTTTTTTTCCCTCTTTTCGAGTTGTACCAAGATTGATGTCCGATACAATAGCATTGAGTGTAGTAGTCTAAGTAAGTTTTTAACTTGCATGCTACCAATGACGCAGATTATCATCCAATTTCTGACAACATGCATGCAATGGTAAAGCAAAGGAATTTGAAATAGAAGAAATGACACAAGTCCTAGAATTCCGCTGATGAGAAACAACCCACACTAAGTTAGTTGGATTAAGAGGCATTGTATTATTCTCTGCATTATTCCCAGACGCCATAGATGCTTGGCTTAATTTAAACCATTCATTTTCCAACAGATTTAAGTCTTCCAGTTTCTCTTACTCTTGCAATCTCCCTCGATAATTGGAGGAACAAGTGGTGAACCTTTAGGAAAAACCTGACCCCAAATCGACAAAATCAACATTAAAAACCTTCAAATTTAATTCCCATATGTGTTTATATATATATATATATATATGTATTGATACTTACGAAGGCAAAACCATTGCTATTAGACGCAGTTCTGATCAAGGAATAACCAGCAGGATAATCGGCAAGGAATATCTTGATGTACGGTCTCTCATTAAGGATGGTGGACACGCCACTGTTGTCGTTTCCTTCTGATAATGCATTGGCAAGTTCTTCTGCTGTGTGGAACAACTTAAGAGTATTGCTTTTAAAACATAAGTCGTTGTCGAAAACTGCTTTCGTGATGTCTGAACCCGAGTATCCAATGTAACTTCCGTTCAAGTTCAATTGAAAATGCTGGACCGTCATCATTGAAGCCAGAGTTGCACCGTATCTTGAACTTAATACAAACAGTACGAAGAGCCAAACAGCAGCTACAAATATTGACCACTTCTTTCTCAATTGTTCCCTTGAAAATGTCATTTTTCTTTTGCACAAAATATTGCATTTCATATAATATGTTTTTAAATTTAGAAAAAGTGAAAGGTCGTGCTTACAACGACCGAATAGCATTGAGAAGGGGAACCCATTTTGATGGAGTGGTAAGACTTCGGAGCCGTGAAGAAGACTTTGCCGTTCGATTAGCCAAATGACAAAGCTGATTATGATGTGAAGACCAACAACCATTAGCCAAATTTGTGGGATAAGCGGTTTGAAGAAATCCACGTGTCTTTATTTTGGGTTGAGGCTACAACTCGGACGCCATTGTCTGTGTATGGGATCGTGAAATGTACTTATAAAGATCCATTCGCTGTGATCGTTGTGTCCCCAACAACAGCGTCAAACTTCTATATTATTTGTTTTATATGTCCGCAACATGATATGCAAGAGAAGATAACAACATTGGTTAAACAACTTTTGTTTTTCCTTTAAATGTTGCAATTAGCTTGAAGGCAGATGTGCCTTTACATAAAACTGGTAACTGAGATCATCGTAAGTTCCAGCACTGTTTCCGTTAGCATCCTTGAATGAGATAAATTTGTATTGCACTTGATGGTTTAAACCCTCCATGGGAGCTTTGAAAACATCTATACAGAAACCTGTTACTGTTATATCATTTGTAAGGGGATCACGACTCACCTTCACCAACTGTGGAAATCAATTTTACTGGCACACCAATTGTAAGGATTTTACTACTTCTCTGCAACATCCGACGTTGTGGAATGGTAGAAGAATCAGCGGGCCAGATATTTGACTTAACATTATTGGTGAACGACAGTAGTCTTCTATGATTAGATTCGTGTATTTCCCTTGTGATTCTGGCAGCTGAGGTACGAAATTCAACACGTGTTTCGCCACTTTGTATCACATCGACTATCTCAAATGCATTTGAGATTAACTCCCTATCGATGACTCGAAATTCACTACCTAACCCTTGAAGTTACTTCGAAGTATATCTTGGAGAAGTAACGAACCAGCCATAGATGTTCTATAGATATCTAAATCCATCGAGTTTGATTTAGCCTAAAGCTTGCTGGTACAAGGAACTTTCGCTACTGCCCTCCCGGCTGCTTTTGCTAGACTCCAGGCAACATCGTAGGCCAATAATCCAACAACATTTAACTGCATGGCCTGCATCGCATCAGGCTCCTCAGCATAAAATCTTCTTCTCAATCTTGAAGTAAAATCGTGCAGCTCTTTGGATGCTGGAATATAAGAACTAAAACCAATGACTCCTTCCATCGATTCAGTGGTAGATGAATCTCTTGAATTGAAGTGATTCATGCTCTTAGAAGTCACAATCCAATCGTACCTTTTGCTGATCATCCCCCAACCTCTTTGCATTTACGAAAAAGCCGAGATGCAAGAGAAAGGGAACAATGCACAATGAATGTCGTAGTCCGCAAAATCCTTAGCTCATGAAGTTGTTCAATGATTTGATCATCTTCAGATGATGCAGCAATTGCGCACGTAAAGGAAATGTGCATGCTTTTCTCTTCAAAGAAACCACCCATGTACGCTACAGTATCATCATAATCATTCAACTCATCGTTCTCTTCGTGCATAACGATGGCATTCCTCCATCGGCATTGTTTCAGTAAGGGCTGCAACACCTTTAACTTGAGAGGTTCGCTCATCCCCAACTTGAACAAAGAAAGGGGACGTGGTTGACCTGACGAATGAAATCTTTTATATATTTCTTCGGTTTTTCCAACAAATATCTTGTATTTTTGAAGAAAATATGACATTTTTTTTTAAGTTGAAACAAAAATATAAAAAAGGATAAGATCAATTTCCTCTTGTATAGAAGCTGAAGTAAAGCAAAAAAATGACCAATTTCTATATATAAAAGGGTTGATCTCCCAAGACAAATAATTAAAATAAAGAAAAAAAAAGACTGATACTTTGAATGTAGGGATCAATCATTTCTCTAGTAATGCGATTTTTTTTAAAAAAAAAAACAAAACAATGGAAAATATTCTACATACAATCATTCAAACAACAAAATAAATTTATTTTTCAAAAATCATTTTATAAATACAATTTTTAATAAGACAAATGAACGAATAGTAACTTCAATTATGATTAGTTTAAGTTCAAACTTAGGTATAAGTAATTTCATCTTAAAATACTTGTTTCTTAGATAAAATTAATAAGCATTTCCAAGTGTGGACAAACCAAAGAAAAAGGTGAAGTCAACAAAGTCCTTGCGGGAAAATTTAATTACAAAGATATTTCATTCTTTAGGGTTTATCTAAAAAATAACCAAGATATTTTAATTACCAAGATATATATATATATATATAATTGACAAAGTCAACAAAAGAGAGGAGACTGGATAATGAACTTTTAATCCTTTCAAATTGTCACCAACGATTTTTTTAAAGCTTGTTTATGTTCCATCGTATCGATTTAATTTGAGAACGATACTCATTAAACGGTACTGGAAGGGATTTCAGGCGTGCATTTATTCGTATGAAGCTTTTTCTTTCATTCCTATCAAATGGATCGAGACAGAACGAATATATGATTAACCGTTGGAAATTCTCTCTTTTGCTCAACTGCTTCGACTTTGATTCCGTTCTCTGGTATTCCGAAAATCTGGTGGATCGCTTTTTGTGCTGCTGCAAATTTGGACTGTCTGGTTGGCTAGAAATCAGACTGTCTTTTAGCATGAGATTTGGTTATTTTATATTATTTAATATATTTAATTTTTATAAAATTTTAAAATATTATATTTATAAATTTATGTTTAAATACGTTTCGAATATATATATTTAGAAAAGAAGAGTGAAAACAGCAATATTGCTATTCATGGTTGTAGTTCAATCTTTGTACTGGATTAAGGCTTTACCATCTATGTGGTGGTGCCATGTTGGTATAATCTTGTCGTCTGTGCCAACTGTGGTTCCTTTCAAATAGGATATAAAAGGAAAACTTGAATTTGATTTAAAAAATTTTAAATTTTTTTTAATTATTATTAAATTAAATTTGAGTTTGAATGATTTAAATAGTCGATCGAATTATTCATAAGTTTAATCAAATCTTTTTATTTATAATATATATTTTAATATTTTATTATATTGGGATCTCAACTCTTATCCATATACTAAAAACCCTAAAGCTATTTTTACCTGTACCCTGCTCAAGTCTCATCAACAGCCCTTTTTCTCTTCCTCTCAATCTCATCTTCTATGTCACTCTTGCTCCCACAGCCAGCCTCGTTCCTTCTCTTCCTCTCATCATCTATCTCAATATCCTGCCTCCTGCCTGCTCCTCCAGTCTCTGCTTCTGCCTCCATCTGCGGGTCCAACCTACAACGAAAAAGCTCATTATATGTGCTGTCTTATTTTTTGTTTGGAAAGGAATGCCATAATTGTTATATTCCACCCATTGCCTAGTCATTAAATATGATCTTTTTGAAGAGATAAGTATTAAAGAATAATTAGATAATTTTAATCTCTACATTATCAGATAAGTTTGATTGTCATATAATTTTCATCTATCTGGAGTTCTGGATTAAGTAAGACTTCTATCAAGGCCTATATAAAACAGTAACATCAGCGCTTTTGATATACGAGCTATTAAAATTTCTTCATTCTCTCTTTATTCTTCATTCTCAACACTTTTTGCTTACTTAAATATCGAAAAGTCTCCCGGAGTTCAACTTCGGACCTCTCATCTTTACTGTTTTATAAGTTTTCTCGTAACATCTCCATTATTGCATTAACAGAATTAAATTAATTTTTTTTAACTTTATTAGTTTTTACTTGAAATGAACGTGGAGAATGAAGAATGAAGAAGAAAATTGATAGTCTAAATTGATTCATTTTGTGATTATTTTATTTTATTTAATTTTTATCTATTTTAATGGATGCAAGACAAAATTTGAACTAAGGTTAAGGGTAGCCTTTCAATAATTCAATAATGTCACAAGTAATATGTTCATGGGTTAGAAAGTCTACTTAATCCGATAGCCTTCACTTGTATTCAGTTAGCTTATGTCGGATATTTTGTAATTTGAATTAATCTAACTCAAATTATCATTTAAATAATAAAAAATTATTTCTATTTTAATTTTATTATAAATATAAATATTAATATTAATATAAAATAATTTTTTAATAAAATTTTAAATGAAAAAAATAAACTTTTAAATTAATTTAAATCTAAATAAAAAAAATTTTAAACTACAATCCAACTTCATTTGACATCACTCATAAACAGATTTAGCTGTAAACTGGCAGCTAAGCTCGCAAAACCATCTTTAAAAAACACAAAAGGGTAATATGTGAAAAACTCCAAATTATAAAAGGATCAGCAATCACTATAAAAACACCAAAGCCACACTAAACACGTTTTAATTCCTACTATCGTAAAATACTAAAATTCCAGTGTTTTCAAATTAACTCAACAAAGATTCAAAGCTTAACCAATTGATAAAAATTTTAGTTTTCAAGTGTCATATATTAATTTTTTTTAAGGACATATTGAAGCAACCCTTTAATGAATCAAGGCTGCTGTTGAAGTAGCATTTGAAGTTACTGATTGTCAATGTGATGGATTGACGCTTTTGATAAAGGCATATGAGTAGAGCTGAGGTTGAAGAGATCCCAGTAACAAGAAACAAACCGACGAAGCTATGAAGGTTCAGACTGCTGGGATTATTTGTTGAGTCCTGGGTTGAAAAGCTTGACTCATCTTCACTTTTAAACCATTTATTTTCTATCGTTTGCAGCTTTTCTTCCTCTCTTAGTCTCAGAATTGCCTTTGATATGTCTTGGACCAGGGGTGAACCTTTTGGGAAAACCTATCAAACCCAAAGTTAAAAAATAAAACAATCAGCACCCATTGCTGCAAATCAAAGAAAGATCAAACTCTTGTGTAAGTAGATTAATTTTCTAGACTAGATCAGGTTTCGAAAGGATTCTTACAAAGCCAAAACCGCCTGTTGTTGAATAGGATTTAATCATGGTGTAATCAGAAGGGTACTTGGCCAGGAAGATTTTAATGTATGGTATTTCATCAAAAATAGCAGACACGCCACCCTTCTTACTTCCCTTTGTTAAAGCATTGGCATATTCTTCTGGAGTTTCGAATTGCTTTAGTTTGCGAAGTTCAAAATTTAAGTTGCTAGTAGCTCTTTGGAGCGAAATAGCAGAAATATACCCTATGGAGTCATCTCTTGAGATCAAATGAATCTGTTGAACTGTTAACATGGAAGTCAAAGTTGCTGTGTAGCTTGAGCTTAATATCAGCACCACGAACACCCATATTATCACAACAAAATTTGACAAGTTGCTCAAGAGCTTCTCGCCTACAACACTTACGAATCGCAGTTAGCTCTCAGCACAGGGTTTAATTGTAGTAATTAAACTATGCACACGCATCAAACGGGGAGGTAATCATTAAGTCAACGTATATATATATATATATATGTAGAGTACTTACGATGGGCAAACACGAGAGTTGAAAAGGAGAACCAAAAGATGGTTCCAATTTGCTTAGATGGCGGGCCTTGGAACTCATCATTGATGGGACGTTCAATAAGCCAAACCACAAAACCAGTGAAAATAAAGAAAACAGCAGTGGTTATCCACAGATTCCCGGCAAGAGGCTTCAGGAAAACCCATATATTGTTTTCGTTGGCTTTTCGGACTACCATTCCGACGCCTGAGTCAGTGAATGGCAGTGTGAAATCAACATATGACAATCTGTTGGCGGTGATTGTTGTATCTCCAACAACAGCATCATAATTCTGCTCCATTTGATCCCAAAAAAGAATATATATGTAAATCACATATTGCAAGTAGATGTCAGAAGAAAAAGAATGTATAAATAAGAATGCCCATGAATCGGATTTTTCGGTGTAGCAACTATTAAAGCTTAACTTGATGATTTATTTAAGCTAAACATTAACATCTCTCAATCTCATAACTACGAGTCTACTCTAAAACCTGCTATTGGCTTTGTCTGGAAAAGCATTTTTACCTTAAGATAAACCTGATGGATAAGATCAGTGTAGTATTCAGCCTTCGATCCTTTGGCATTAGCAAAGGGGATAAACTCATAGTTTACTTCATAATCTAAAGTTTTAATGGCTTCCTTAAACACATCTATGCAGAAGCCACTTACTTCTGTTTCATTTGTTTGCGGGTCAACAATATTGACTTTGATTAATTCGTTGAATGCTTTTCTCACTGGAACCCCAATCCTCAACCTCTTACCACACAGAGACCAACCTTTTGGAACGTTCATAGTTCCTCCTGGCCAAACAACAGCTTTGAGTTTATTAGATGATGTTGAATTCATCTCGTTATGATTGTCTTGCTTTGTTATCGTGGTAATTCCATTTCCCGGAGTCCAGTGACCAACTATTCTTTCCCCCTTGAATACGTTTACTAGTTCGAATTTCCTTGGGATCAGCCGCCTGCCATTATTGAGTTGAAAGCCACGACTTATACCCTTGAATCCACGATGTAATATCTCATCAATAAATGCCAAACCACTTTGTGAGGAAAGGATGGTGGTGAAGCTTATATTCAATAGGGTTTCTTGGTGTATGACATCAGGAAGTCGAGTCATTACCATTTCGGCTGCTGTTGCCAGAGCCCAAATCATATCATAGGACCATATACCATAGGCATTTAGTTCCATCTCCTGTAAATCTTGAGTTTCAACTAAATTCTTGCTCTTCCATCTTATAGAGAATTTACGAAGCTCCTTTGATGGTGGAATGTAAGGTCTGAAACCCACCACCCCTTGCATTGACCCAACGACTGATGGTTCCATTGAATCCAAGAAATTCATAATCATATCAGTTGTAATCCAAGCATACCCTTGACTGATCATTCCAAGATGTTTGGCATTTAAGACAAGGCGAGAGGCAAGAGAGGGTGACATGTGAACCACGTAAACTGTCGTCTGCAAACTCATGAGCTTCTTCAGCTGCTCAATGATTTCTTCATCAGGAGATGATGGTGAAATGGCTGCATGCTGGGCAAGACGAACATCAGTCCCTTCTAGAGAAGTGATGAGTTTTGGAAGGATTTCTCCACAATCACCATCTTCATAAATAAGGATTATATTCTTCCAACTAAATACTCGATCAACAATGGTTGCAATGCCTTTGGCTTGAAAAGACTCATCTTGACCAATTTGAATCAAATAAGGATACTCAGAAAAGGACAGGGATGGACCACCTACAAAGAGGGTAATAATTGGAATCTTCGCTCTCGTTCCTAACTCTGCTAAAATCTTAACTCCAGCTGAATTTTCTGCAACAATAATGGCATGCAATTTGACACTTCCTAAGAGAACCAACGCTGTAATTAATTGTGTCGATAAGATCAAAAAGAAAAAAAAAACAAAAACTGTCTGTCATCAATTTCCAGTATTATTTCATTTTCAGAACGCAAAAAGGTTCAACGAAAGGGGCAAAAGAAATTGTAAACCGTAGCCAAAATAATATGCTATATATATATATATATAAATTTTCACGCAGGAAAGACAAACATTTACCTACGTACCTTGGGATAGAGCAAGCAACGGATCGCCCCCAGAATCTCTAGTGTGAAGAACTAATTTTGTCTTATAGTGACTATTTAGACTGTAAAAATCAGATATAGCCATGGAAATGCAGCTATCAACAATTTTCCCCACCCAGGAGTGCTGGTCAAGAATCACCCCGACATGAATCCTTTCTACAATATCATCATTCATGTTGTTAAGATTCGATGACGATGATGGATGCAGAAGGCTGAAGAAGATAGTGACTAAAAACAGGGTCCATTCTGTGAACTCCATTGGACCAAAAAAGTTAGTTTCTTTTTTTTTTTTCCTTCTGAATCTTTTGTTAACACTAAGTTCTTCATTCTGTTGTAGAAGCAATGGATTCATTGACATACATATTTCAACTGAGATTTTCCAGGAGCAAGAAGAAAGGTGAAGCCTGACTCGGATAGGTCAATCTGAAAATTCTAAAAATTGGAACAAATTAGCCGGCGCCATTAAATTTGACTTGGCTTGTGGAAACTGGAAAGGAAAATGAACATGGAGACTGGGGGGAGAAGAATTATTGAACATTTTGGGGTTTTTGTTTAAATTTATAGACATTGGTCTTTTTTTTTTTTGACAAATTATTTAGGATCCTTTGAAATTCTTTAAAGGACAAAAAGTAATTCACTTTATTAGAAGATGATTGATTCTTATGTTATAAAGAAGTCAGTTGTAATAAAAATCAAATCATTTGATTAATAATATTATATATATTTAAAAGCAAAGTGTTAAACTGATGCAAATGTGATTCACATTTCAGACAAGCCCAAAAAAAAAAAAAAATCATATTCAGAGTTCAGACAAAAAACTTTCACATGATTAATGACTTTTAAGACGCTTGTCCTTATTTAATAAGACTTTCCATAAAGAATAAGGATTGTCGTGCGAGTTTTGGCTTTTGGGTGCTGATATTAATTTCTTCATTTCTGCCTAAACAAAAAAATTGGAAGTTTGAAAGTTGATTAAGTTCTAATTCCATAATTCAAAGATTAGTGGTTACTAGCCGACTGCGTATTAGATGTATGTTTGAATAACGAGGCGGTCTAAAAAATATCAATAAGAAAAAAACAAAACAACCTATAAATTTTAATGTAGTTTTGTCTTAACTGCTTACGTTTACGACTTTAAAAGAGTAATACATTATCACTGAATCAATTTATAGCTTTTGCATGGATAAAGTTACAAACTTTCTTCATAAACAACTGATAATTTTTTACGGATAAAGTCACAAACCTTTCAACCAACAACCCGTAACTTTTGCACGAAGAAAGCTAAAAGCCATCCCACAATGAGATCCCGCAAGGTTTGCATCTCTCATTCTTTCATTCTAAAGGTCTATACCTATCTTCGTATTTATAAGGACAATCACTTAATCACTAAGAATTTTAACTCGCTAAAATTTCTTTCTTTATTAAGAATATTCACTTATTAAATAAATGTAATGACCAAATAATCTACAACTAATGAAATTTTAATATAATCTAAATTGATTTGAATTTAGGTTAAATACTTAACAATCTCCACCTTGACAAAAATATCATCTGGCCTTCAAGTGATTTCAACTGCACCATGATCAAATCGATCTTGAATGTCCCTCAAACAAGAATTATCTTTCAATGTCATCTACCTTTAGAGATCATTCTCTAGGAACATTAACCCCAAAATCTACAATACCAGATCAATTTAGGAGTCACTATATATCTTCATTTGCAGGAATCTTTTCTTGCATGTCTAGGAACCTCATGATCACAATACACAATAATAGAATCCCTGTCGAAACTGAATAATCACTATTACTTATGATTGCATAATGATGAGTCTCAAACCATAGCTCTGATATCATTTTTTGGGAATAACACGGCAGCCCATAAAAACATCAACAGGAATGAAATAAAACAATACACAAATTTAATGTGGTTCGACTTGAATTGCCTATATCCATAACTCTAAAAGGGAAAAAACATCATCATTCAATCAACTTATACCTTTTACATGTATAAAGCTACAAACGCTCTTCACAAACAACTAGTAACTTTTGCACAGATAAAGTTCCAATGCACAACTAGTAGCTTTTGTATGGAGAAAGCTACAAACCCTCCAACTAACAATCCTTAGCTTTGGCATGGAGAAAGTTACAAACTATTCTATAATGAGATCCTACATGGTTCACATCTCTTATTCTTTCATTCTAAAGGTCTACACCTATCTCTATATTTATAAGGATAATTACTTGGTCACCAAGAATTTTAACTTACTAAGATTTCTTTTTTTATCAAGAATATTCCCTCATTAAATAAAATTAATGACTAAGTAATCTATAACTAATAGAACTTTAACAAACTTTAAATTGATTCTTGATTTGAATTTAGGTCAAATACCTAATAGTTCAGTTGGTATGGTGTTGTTGACAGACATTTAAAAGTTGTAAATTCGCTTTTGTTTCTTCCCTTTGTCCTAACTTTTTACTTCACTTTTCTTTTTCTCAGCTTCACCTTTTTTTTTTTTTCCTTATTCTATTTGTAAGACCAAAACCATTTTTTACTTTAAAACTCCCTAGCAATGAGGATTTAAAATAAAGTTGGGGATACATTTTCGATTATATCGTATTTTTTATAATTGCAAACGCAATGCATGTTACCATAATTTGTGATAAATATCGACAAAAAAATCAAAACTGTAAAATAAAGATCAAATCATTATATTACATTACCTGTCTTTAAATCCTAATATCAAAATTAGGCGTCACACCTCAAGCCCACCAAAAACCCTAAAAAAAGACTAAATGTCAAGTTAAAAAACCTCCACGAATTCTTTTAATTAAAAAAAATATATATTGTATATTGTGTATAAGAAAGAGTACAACAGTAGTTTCATTCAATCATTAATTCCCAACAATATTTAGGAAGGTGTGAATGCATTTCCACTTCAAATTTCCTAACAATATTTAGAAAAGTGCTAATTAAAATCTGAGAAAGTACATTAATGTATTTGGTTTACTAAATACTTTACTAAGAATATGCTAGGCAAATTGTGTTTTTTTAATAAAAAGTTACATAAATAATAATGGTTAGTTTATTTAAGACTTGGGCTTTTTAGAAAAGAGTAGATTTATAGAAATAAATAAATAAATTCTTGTAAAAATATATAAAATCTAAAAAGACATAATTATCCTTATTTTATTTTTATTTTATGATTTTATTGATTTTTTGTACTAACACTAACTTAGTTAGTGTTATCTAGCCTATGATACTAAGCTCAGTCAATAACATTATAAATACTATAGATATAGAGAATAAAAGTATCAATTTTCATCATTTTTCAAAAATTATTTTTAACAAAAACAAATCGACAAAAAAATTGAAGGAAAACCATTAAGATAAAGTGTATGGAGATTTTGGTTCACATAAATGGCTATGCTATTACCTTATTTCGATTCACTTTAGCATTTATTGGTTTGATTTCCTGTAATTGCTATTCCACAATAGCCATTACGAGCTAATTGATCAAAATTACTAAATAATCATTCAATGCTTCCACTAAATTGCTATTCGATGACTTAAAGAATTGCCTAAAAAAGTTACTCTCAATATTCTTAACTTAACAAAAAATAAAACCTAAAATATAATTCAATCCCATCCTTAATTTTAAGAAACCAATATAACAAAAAGAAAAAGGGATAGAAAATAAGGTTTCGAGGAGATTTAATAGGATAAGTTTTGGGGCTTTATATTTAGGAGGAGAAAGAGGATACAAAAGGAGAAGAATATATCAAAAAACAGTGGCCTTTGGGGCGGTAGGAACATAGGGAGGAAGATCTAGTATAAATTTGTAGACCTAAGCTTTTTCAAAGAATTTTAGAAAAAATAAAATGGTAAATATAAAAAAAGAGATTGAGAAGAAGTTGTGGGGTGAATTTAGTTAATTCTAAGTTAGTGGCTGAAGGCAATAGAAGTGTTAGAATCAAGAAATATAATGATTTTTGTTAAAGCAGATGGAGTTGGAGAGAGAGAACAAGTAGAGAGAGATGAATGAAAATGAGAAGAGCGAGAAAATGTTGCTATTAATATTTGTGAAAAAAATATTTTAAATATAAATAAATATATTAAATTGTATATAAATTTTAAAAATTATAAAAATATAATACATGTATATTTATATTCAAATATTACTCTTTAATATTAAATATAATATGTAAAATATATATACAAATATCATTTTGTACATTATTTATTTAAAATATTATTTTCAATATAATTTTAAACAATATTTTAAAGTTTAAATTATTAAAATATTTTTAGAAGTTTCATTTTTATCAAACTATTTTTTAAAACGATTTACTTTTTAATTTTTATAGTTTATTATTAAATATAATTTGTTTAGTTTTTTAGTAATATATATTAAAATAATATAAGTAAAATATTATTTACTCAATTTAAAGGTATTAGTGTTATTTTACATTTATTACTTATATATTTCTTCGACATCATTTTATTCGATCAAATAATATAATATTATTTATTAATTTCATTTAATTAATTAAATTACACGATACTTATTATTTCTTTAATTCTTTTTCTCCAAATAATTTTTTTATTTTCTTATTTTATTAGAGCGAACCTGATAAAACATAAAGAATGAATCCTGTGGAAACATTTGGCGCACCGCACGCCACCATATCCGTTCCCTCATAAATACAAAAGAATTTGGCCCTTAACCCTACGAAAAGGGCAATTTCCTTTTCAGCCCCACGCCCAATCCCCATCACGTGCCAGTCAAACCCACTTTGACTTTCCTACAAACTAAAATGACTCTTTTACACTTGCTTCCTCACTGTAGGTATCGTCCACGCGCCACAAACAATCCGGAACAGTTATGCACAAGTGCAAGGATCTAATTTTGGTTTTGTACTTCTGTGTTTCTGTTTGGTCTTTTCTCAATCTTATTATTATTATTACGAGTGTTGTACCTTATGAAGCAACGGGTCAACATCCAGCCCGTTGGATTAATCCATGCGTATCTTGACCCCAGACAAAGAGGTAGCTTTTGAATCGTTACCTTCAAAAGCTTTTTTTGTTTTTTTTTTTTTCAATCCGTTTTATTAATTATATTATCATAATTAATCTTTTTTAGTATCATAGTATATGTTTCTTAATATGCTCTTTTTTTTTGTTTTTTATTTTCATGGGATTGGGTTAAAAACTTTTGGAATTCTAAGCCGTTCTTCAATCTTTTGTTTCTTTTTCTTTCCTCCGAAAGTTTGTTTTAGACGATGCAGCATGTGTAAGTGGATTTTTTTTTCTAATTTAATATTTTTTTTAAATGTTTTTTCCTGGTTGAAGAATTGGGTTTGGATCTGGGAATTCAGGTTCACGGTTGTTCTTCATAAATGTTTTTTTGAA
>JAQSVH010000012.1:12995134-13006300 GCA_029448705.1 Adansonia digitata
CTTAAAGTAACACCAAGTCTGCTTGCTTCAAAGGCTGTTAATTGTAGTAATTAAAGCAGTCTAAACTCTTTAAAGCCAAAAGCACGAAGCAAGAAAAATTACATAGCATTAAAATTTAGAATCAAACAGCAAAACAATTTAAATTGCAAAAAGATTATTGCAACATTAAAAAATATAGATGCACAAACCAATGAGATTTTTTATTACTATTATGTCAACAGCCAGCAGGGATTCGATTGCATAACATGTCAGCAATATATGGAGTTTTGGATAAGATTCCACACATTCTTGCATCCAATCAGAAATATGCAAAATTAACACATCATCCACAAATTTCCCAGCAATTGTTTAGCCTACTGCTCAATCAGAACGCCTCTCACTCTATTTTGGCTCTGTATTAGTACGTATTTCTGCTTCCATTTCTCTTTTGAGTCTTCTTTTTTTTTTTTAATTAACCAAATCAGTCAATGGCCACCACTGCTTCTCCAATGGCGTCTCAGCTCAAGAGCAGCTTTACATCATCTGCTTCAAGAGGACTGGTAGTCCCCAGGGGCATTTCGGGATCCCCATTCCGAGTATCACCTGGCAAGATCAGGACTATTCCTTGCTTCACTGTCAAAGCTGTTCAATCAGACAAGGTAAGCGAGTGTATCAAGGGCCGAGAGTCAAGAATGCCGCTTCCGTTAAGCTCGGTTGGTGGTCTCGGGCATGAGCTGACTCTCGGACGGTGATAAATGCTTGTGGTGTCCCTTGATCTTGTCAGTGTTAGGCACGTGAATACATTTGATTCATTTTTCGTTTCCCCGTTTGCAGCCAACGTATCAAGTAATTCAACCAATCGATGGAGATCCCTTCATTGGAAGCCTCGAGACTCCAATCACATCAAGCCCCTTGATCGCTTGGTACCTTTCCAACCTTCCAGCCTACAGGACGGCAGTTAACCCACTTCTCAGGGGCATCGAGGTGGGTCTGGCTCACGGCTTCCTCCTGGTGGGTCCATTCGTCAAGGCCGGCCCTCTAAGGAACACAGCCGTTGCAGGTCAAGCTGGGTCCTTTGCTGCTGCCGGTCTCGTCGTGATCCTCAGCGTTTGCTTGAATGTATGGCATTGCGTCGTTCAAGGAAGGTGAGCCTTCGACGGCACCCAGCCTGACCCTGACAGGGAGGAAGAAAGAGCCCGACCAGTTGCAAACTGCAGATGGATGGGCTAAGTTCAGTGGAGGGTTCTTCTTTGGTGGAATCTCTGGTGTCATTTGGGCTTACTTCCTTCTCTATATCCTCGACCTTCCTTACTACTTTAAGTAGATCATTGATATCTATGTTTTACTTTGATTTGTTTACTCGATCGTTCTTTGTTACTCTTAATACGTAAAATCTTTGTATTTTGGACGATCCTTTGGGAATGAATATCCGTAACTATCAAGTGATTATTGTCACTCAAAGTTCTTGTCAATAGTTACTTCTTGAACATGTTTTTCATTCACTATACCACAGTCATTGGCCAAGAAGCCAGAGATAAGACAAAGTAAAGGTCGTTGCCAAATTGTAGCACGAGGAATATGAATTTCAATGATTATTTTAAATTGGGTGCTAAGCATCCCAAAAGCTTAAATTGAAAATAAATGGTTTGACTATTATATTTAAGTTTTAGATTTTGATTAGTTATATGAGAATATATATAGTAAACTAGCAATGTCTATTTCTTGTATAAACTTCCTGTTTATCTGGTGAATATGAGTTTTGGATATCATAAACTTGATCTAATCAAAAACTTTTTCCTTGACTGAGCTGATGCTTAGCCCAAGACATTTTTCTACTCAAAGAAGGATAAAATTGATTCTCAACTCAGCTTATCCACTAACTGATAGATTTACTGATAATCTTTCTAATCATGACCACAATTTTTTTTGTATCAAAGCCATAACAGCCGGGGTCCAGGGGAAATAATAGTTTATCTTTTCTAGTTATAACAAAACTGATATGAATGACTCGACAACCATTATGGCAGCTCTCGTTTTTCAGTTGGAATCTGACTTCATTGTGCTTATTTGCAATTTGCCCAGGGCTAGAACTTTTAAGTAATTTTTACTTATCCAAAAAAAAAAAAAACTTTTTAAGTAAATTTTTCTGCTTTTATGACAATATTTTTGGATACCCAAATTTGGGACAGTAACACACATCAATGGATCAGATATCAAGGAACAATGATAAAGGCATTAATGTCATTTCACTTCATCTTCATGTCCTACGCTACGTACCTGCAAAGACATTGATTTGATCCTCTCACAGAAGTTTGAGACAAACTCCCAGCTGTTTCACGTGTAAAAGTTTCAAGCTTCATTTAAAGAATTCTCTGAAGCAAATATAGAAGCAAAGCATCTCGACTTCTTCCCCAAGAATAAAAAAGGGAGGCTGGGTTAGCTTTCCTCTTTCTTCGAGGAAACTTAAACCCTTGAAGCGACAAGAAGATCAAAATTTCAAGGATTTAATAATGGATGAGTAAAGTTTCCTTTTATTTTTTTCCTTTCTTTTTCATTAAAAAGTTTCAGTTTTTTTTTTTTTTTTAAAGATCTCTCACTCTCACATTGTAAATTCGTTTGTTTCTTAGGTTTGAGCAGTACCCAAAGGATCACAATTACGCCAACGATGGTAACCCAAGAAGATTGACTTCAGCATCTTCTTTTTCTTCTTCATCCACCACAAGCGTTCACGTCACCGCCTTGGACGGCCTGGTAAACGTCAACTCACTCTTCACCATCGCCGTCTTCGTGGGCCTTTCTTTAACAACCCCAGGCCAACATAGCCTCGAGAACCGAGCCCCCTGCGACGCAGACATTGACGTAGCTAAAAAGCTCTTGGTTTTCGAGGTTGTCTCCTTCGGTTTCTTCCTTTTCTCGTCCCTGGTGGCTCAGGGTTTAAAACTTGCCATCAACTTGTTGAACAGCAAAGATGTCGATGAGGCTTTCAGGGCCCACATTAACCTTAAAGTTTTGAGGTTTGGGATGATGGGTTCAGCCGTCGGGTCCATCATGGGGTGCTTGTTTTTGATGCTCTCGATGGTGAACGTGATCGAGATACGTCTAGGGATGCTGTCATGTGGCAGCAAGTCCGCGGTTCATGCGGTGGGGGCTTTAGTTATTCTGGTTTCTTCAGCTCTCTTGGTCTATATTTCCACTGCTGTTTATGCTTTCTTGCATTGATTAATGAAAAAATTGGTGGCTATAAACTAGTTTTGGTAACAATGTTGTAAATTAAATCGTGCCTTGCTTTTGTGTTGTTATCTTTTGGTCGAGCTGAGGAATTATGTTAGCCTAATTTCAGAATTCAAGTATTTGATACCCTTTAATTTGAATAATGATTAGCCTATTGTTGTTCCTGATTTGGCTGATTTTGTTTTAGAAGTGTAAATTTAGTTTAAGTTTGTTGGCTAACCAGGGAAATTTTGATCCTTTATTTACAATTTGGTGTTTGTATTAGTTCTGGATGATTAGCTAGCCAGGTAGCTATAGCAGTGTATTTGTTATCTTGATGAACAAAATATGGGCATTAGTATAAATTTCTTGGTGTCCTGGTTATGGGGAACTTGTAAGTGATAACCATTTTCTTAGGGCAGAAGTATTTGAAAAGAACCCTAAGCTACAAAGTAGTTAGAACTTGGAATATTTTTTTTTTTCAAAGAGTAAGGGTAGTAGACATTGGGATTTGAACCCTAAACTTTAGATACCATGGCACTTCTTAAAAGTAGCTGCATGAAACAATTGAGCTAAATCCCAGGTTTTGAACCTAGGGAATGGTTTGATAACTCTTCAACTTTGCTTCATACTAAATGATGAATTGATGTTGTAGTATAACCTAGAGAAATGATATTGTAGCTATTTCTAGTTAATACATCTGTGCCTCATTTCGTGGCTTTGCTAAATATGAGCTTAGCCACTCTGGGAAGTTCATTTCTGAATGGTATAAAAATTTGGAGGAATTAGTTTAACCTGAGAAAATTGCCATGGTTGATAATTTGCTTGAATTGTTAGCTTTAGATAAAATAAAACTAGTAGATATAAGCCCCAAGACAAGTAGCTCAGTGAGTTAAATTAGTTGCAGCAATTGATTTCTTAAGATGCATCTTTGCTACTTTAATCCGTTTAATCTTAGCTGTTTTTGACAGATTCATTGTTCTTTCTTACTTCCTTTTTAGTCATTTAGAATTACATATATATGGATGTGCAAATATAAAGTCTAGCTGATCGCTCTAGTATGCAAATTCTTCTTTTGAATTTAACTTCTAGAATTTTTTTTTTTTTTAATTTTATTTGAATTTAGCGAAAGCGTGTTTCAAATGTATCCTCTTTTCTCCCAAAATTATATGCAATGTCATGATTGTGCTACTTAAGTCCTAAGCTTGCAGATTTGTTGCAATTCTTGTGCATAAAATGTTGACAAAGCCTCTCTACCTTATATTTCTTTTTTCCATTAGTACTTTTCTAGAACTTAGCACATAGTTCTTTCCAGGTGGTTTTAGCTACCATTATTAGATTATTTATTTTTAAAATTAGAGGTACATGATAACAATTTTGTAGCCTCCCCCCCCCCCCAACAATGAAATCACTGAATTATGGATTTCTGTTTTAAGTAAAATGATCCTTTTAAGGAATGATTTTCTTGTCTTATGATTTATGTTGTCTCGACTTTTCATATTTGTTGTATTTGTGTCCAATACATATTTAGATATGACTATAGAGATATGACCCTTCAAATATTGAAAAAGTTAAAAAAAATTAAATATGCCAACACATGTCCGCATCTGACATTCACTTCTGAGTCCAAGAAACATTGCTTGTCAACTAGATTAGCTGCAATTGCATATACATGGCTTTCTTATGATTTAATGCTGTCCACCATAGTTTGTGCTGCCTACGATGGCTGATGAGATCAACCTTGGGGTACATGTAATCTATGTTACTACGACTTTTCATTTTTTTTTTTTTTTAAGGATTCATGTTTGATATATTTTCAAATATAGTTATGGGGTTATGACCATCCAAAACTCTCGTAATGTATGAAAAAGTTTAAAAAAAATTTAAATATATTCATGTAAGACACATTAAAATCAATTTTCATCCTCTTATGATCAAAAGGAAAAAAATAGAAAAAGAAAAAGGCAGGGGTGTTGGTTCTCGTAGAATGTTGTTCTGTTGATTGAAGCACCTCATATCCAGACTGACTCCTTCACTTGAGTCTGCTGAATCTGTTGACAAAATTTTGGGTTCCCTGACTCTATGTTGGGTTTCACAGCTCCCAAATCATGGTGACTTGTAGAGTTATATATCCAGGTGACTGTGGGAGTTGCATGTGGAATGGGAATTCTGGTAGTTATACTTGGAGCTTGTTAAAGCTGTCTCAAGGTGTCACTTTATTCTCAATGTTACTATGATAAAGCTCCCAGTGCAAAATATTTCGCACAAGATCATCCGAAGAATGAAAAATAACAATTTCTTTTTTTAAATCATTTTCCTGAAACAATTCTATTACTGTTTTGTTAATTTAATACTTTTACTTCAATTGTTTATATCTATTTTCTTTTACTACTTTGCTCCAAAAACGATTAAAACAAATAAATCACTCCACCACAAGTTATGCACGAAATATTCTTGAAAATATATTTCCCTGTTTTTAATTTTAGTTGCCCCAACCTTTATTCTATCTGTTCTTGTTCTCTTTATTTTCTTTCTTTATCTCTCTTTATCTCTTTTATTTTCTCTCTTATTTTAAAGCTTTTCTTTTACTTTTCCTTTTCCTCTACCAATACGATATCCATCTTCTCTCCCTGGAAAGACCCAAAGCCCCATTTTCGCCTCTTTAAATTTATTGCTTAATTTATCTTTTTTTGTCTCAAATTAATTTGAAGCAGCTTATTATGAAATAAAAAAGGCATACATTGCATGGGGCCTTTAAACAACGAATTTAAAAGAGTTTTAGTTTCTGAGAATGTCATGTCATGGACTCATTGTTTTGGTTAGTCCTCTCACATTTCAGTGCCTAGTTAGCTTTGTTACGAAACCAACCTCACTAACAAAGATTCAAATCAACAATGGCAGAGTAAGTTGACTCTATTCCTTCACAAATTTCATATCATTTTCTTAGTCCATGAATGCAAGGAACATGTCCTTTCCTATTTTTTTTTCCCCCATTTTTTGCAGATCTGAACTCTACCCCAGCACGAGCAACTATAACACCAGAAGGGATATGACCAGCGTGCATGTGACAGCCCTCGACGGCCTCGTCAATTCTAACTCTCTCTTCACGATTGCCGTCTTCGTGGGCCTGTCATTGACGACTACTCCGGGTAAACGAAGCCTCGAGGACCGCGCTTCCTGCGACGCTGGTATCGACGTGGACAAGAAGCTCGTGGTTTTCGAGGTCGCTTCTTTCAGCTTCTTCCTCTTCTCGTCCCTCGTCGCTCAGGGCCTAAAGCTGGCCATCAACTTGATCAACAGCAAGGATGTTGACGAAGCATTCAGGGCTCGCATCAGCCTCAAGGCGTTGAGGTGTGGCATGATGGGTTCCACTGTCGGGTCCGTGATGGGTTGCTTGTTCTTGGTGCTTTCCATGGTTAATGTTATTCAGATCCAACTGGGAACCCTGTCCTGCGGGAGTAACTCTGCGGTTCAAGCAGTCACTGTGATGGTCACTTTAGTGTCTTCTGCTCTTTTCGTTTACATTTCTACTGTTGTTTATTCTTTCTTCTATTGAAAATATACAGTATAACACCCTTCTATCTATGCTCTTCTCTTGGACAAGACAAGCTAGCCTTTACAAAGAAATCAATTTAACTACTATATTTTAAGCATTGTTGATAATTAATTTGACTTCTATTTTTTATATATGGATGGTATTTATGAATTAATTTCCACATGCATGAAAACCTGCTAATATAAAACTCGATTAAACAAATATAACACGAAAAAAATAATTAAAATACGACATGAATATATAAATGTCAAAAAATTTATATCATACAAACTATTATTATATCAAAATTTATATAAATATAAAATACCTTAAACATGATTATAATATAACAAAATATACAACCATAACAGTGATACATGAATTACTCTTATTTTTTTTATATTCTTAGATGCCATTTATACATATAATTAATAATGAATTAATTTTGAGCTTATAGTTCAAAATCTCAATGTATGTATGTATGTGTATATATATACACACACACAAACATTGTTTTTCCGATTTCAATTCTTTTACTGCACAAGAAATGTTTGAATTAATATGACATAAAAAGAACTAAAAGTATTGGAGGACCAAAATAACAATTAGTAAAAAATTAGAAGTGATTGGAAATTCAAGGGGAAAAATATTGAGATAAATAGAAGTGTGATGTCACCAAAAGCCCAAACCTCATAGGCCCAAAAAGAGGTCAGAAGTAAAAAATAAATAAATAAAAAAAGTCCAGACTCAATGTGCGACTTTATCAGGGCCGAAAACTACAGAGAACTAGAGTTTTGTATACAGTGTACTAAACATACAGTAATAATTTTAATTGTTCATATCTTGCAAGTACAAGGTCGTTCACCTCAACTTACATGGCGAAGAAAAAGGACCAAGAAAAAAGAACAAAATAGATTACAAGCCACTGTTTGGAGAGTGGATAGCATGCCAAAGAAATTGTAGACGGTTTATTCGGCACCATTACCTCTTCGAAAATGGCATCCGCTTTGATTCGATTTCCCTTACACTTTGAACAATATCATCAATGTTCCTTGATAGGTAATTGGAATGCTCCTCCATTTCTCTTAACACCAAATCGAGCTGCTCTTGAAATGCAGTGGAGCGCTTCCGTTCCCGTTGTAACTCGGCTGTCAATTCTCGAATCTTTACATCTTTCTCATCCTATGTGGTTGTGTGTGTGAAAGAGATGAGAAAAAAGAGTTGCATGGTTAAATTTGACCGTAGACTACAATTATTTAAGTTTATCAAAGGCCAGAACAAGTCAAAAATGGAAACAACTTAAAAACAAGGAGATTACCATAAGTCTATGACCATTTCAGGTCTAAGTGAACATAAAGGCACAGGGTATATTCGAAACGAATCCATAGTTACAAAATAAGCATATCACTCAAGCAATTCAAGTTAATCGAACTAATAAACATGTTTTGCATGTTAAGACTCAGAAGTTGTTGAAGCTGAACTTCCAGCTTTATTTAATTTGAGGAACACATATTAGAGAGACAAATTTATGAACATAACAAAGTGGCTTTAAGCTATAAGCAACAGCTGAAGGTCAGGTTCGAGTGAATAAATATGGCGTGTAAGTACTATCAGGCCTATAACAACAAACGGAGGGGATCCTGTGTCAACTCTCAAGCAGGTTGTTGAACAGTATAATCTTCCTCAATGACCCCATTTGATCAAAGGAAGCTTATAGATTGCACGGGGTCAAAGAAATTCAAGCCCAAATTTTAACTCTAGGTCTCACTCCTAACCAACAATGCATTAATTAAGAATACAATTGTCAGAAACACAGTATTGCTTATAAATCAGTGTTTTACGATACTTTTCAGCCACATAGCTACCATTTTAAGGAATATGTCGCTCCAGACATCTGCCTCCATCTAGTGCTTTGAAGATTCTTTCTTGTTCTGGAAATTGTAACAAAATCTTTAGATCAGTCATAAAAAGCTAGTTCTACTGCTGAAAATCACAATGATCTTTGAAACTGCGGCAAGTTTCTGAAAGTTTTACTTAAATGAGCTCTGAATTATTCCCTAATCAACTTACATGTCCACCTTAATGAGCCTAACCCTGCAAGGGCTTTTCTCTATGCCAACCTCACTTGTAAAAACACAAATTGACCCAATTTTGAAGGCCTACGAACAGTCAGAGTCAGACTCTCCAAACTTTTAAAGGGAAAATGAAAGACCATTTCATGATGGTCCAACGCTTTGATTGGGAGTATGATTGACATATAGCTCACTCTTATTGCAATGATGCATACTTTCTCATAACTGGTACTTTGTCCTATTTGTAAGAATTAGTAGTGTAGCTACACTGCCTGTTTGAATTCTTGTAACTTGAATATCAAATATAACTTGACATAAGTTCCCAGATTTTAAGGCATAGAATCAAATTTCAACGATCCTATTTTCTCAGTTATTTGCCCTCCTTCTATAATTAATATACTTTTTGCTGATTCTGAAATTGAGATATACACCCTACTCAAGGCTTTGCGAACCTTAAACACCAACCAGTTCTATATCATCTAATTTTCAATTCTACTGAGTATACTCCTCCAAAAGACTACAACACATTAGCACTCACTGTCAATACCCTAGGAAACCAGCGTAACAGTCACGACGTAGCAAAAGTATAAATTTCACAATACATTTTATCCATTACGTAACATCCATGACACTATCAAATTCCTTGAAAAGCTATCAAATTCACCTCTGGAACACAGCAACCGCATATGCAATGAAATCTGCCATGATTTAGAACAATGCTCACCATATAAGGGTTCAATTTCACACTGCTATAAAAAAGGAAACATTCTTAAGTTAACTAAGTAGATATCAGCGGCTCGTCCCATTATAAATTTATAATCAGTTAATTCATTACAGAATCCACTTCTTATTAAGGCCAATTATATTCTTAGAGCATGGGGGGGAAAACGTACCGGGGTTTGCGACAAAAGCATGCTTCTCCGACCATTGGTAGGAATAGGAACCAGCTGATGATTATGTTCCTTAACAAACCTAGTAACCACCCATTTCCCTGTCTTTTCTTTCTTTACCACAATCATTGCTTTACACCCTTCTCTGGTAATCGCTCTAGGCTTTCTATTTTCACTTCTACGAGGCCTTAGCTTCCGAAACCCTTCTTTGTTACAGACCAGCCGACGCCAAACCACTTTGCCGTCACGCATTGAGCGGCGAAACGCATCCACACGCATGATGAATCCCACACGTGTGGCGTACGCATCGTAGAACACTTTGGCCGCCTCTTCAGATTCGAATTCCATCCCGACATATGGTTCCTCATCGGAAGTTCCTTCCACTGCATCTAACTCTTTTCCGTTCGAATTTTGTATTGTTTCAATGGAAGTACTTTCATCCACTGATAAAATGAAAAAAAATTAATCAAACTGCTTGATTTTCAGTATTTATAAGGCTGATTAAATTTGAGAAAGAAAAGAGAAAAAGAAGGGAAAGGACTTACTAGATTGAAGATCCAAGTTGGAATCCAGTGTAGTGCAAGGCACAGCGAAGTACGAAGAGATGAATTTTAGGGTTTAAATTTTTTAAGCAGAGGTTCTGAAGAGAGCTCGAAAAAGCAGATGTCAAGTTGAGGAGAAAGGATCGGCTTCAGGACGGAAGCTATCGGTACCGATTTCGATCTGTGTAGTAATATTGTGCCACCTTTACACTTTTTTTCCCTTTATTTTTTAACAAAATAAAAAATTACCTTAGCAAAATAAAGTTTTGTCTGGTAATGGTAGCACGTAAATTTGATTTCATTATAAAATATATAAATTATTAAAATTTATTTAATAAAATAATTTATATAAATAAAAATCTTTTATTTATCAATTAAATATTTTAACTAGAGTTTATTTTGAAAAAAAAAAGTTTTAACTTGTTTCCTATGATATTATATTTGACAGTATACTATTTAAAATTATTATAATATAATTAATTAATTATCATCTTAAATTATGTATGTAACATCTTTATCCAAAATCAAAAATCTTTGAAGATTTATCATAATATATATGTTGAGACTTAAGCTTATATTTGTTAAACATTTTTTGAGAATAAAAATATGAGATCTAATGAATCAAAGCGGACAATATCTGCTAGGTGCAGGTTTCCACACTAATAAAAATATTATTTGAAATTTATTATTTTAAGTGATAAATTTTTATATAATTTTTTATTATAATTAAATAATTATAAAATTATAAAAAAAATTATAAATGAAATGCCCATATTACATACACAATTGATTTTTACTTTTTTATGTTAAATTCGAAAACAAATAGGTGAATTGTTTCTCCTATTTTCATCTTTTAATTTTTTCACTTTACTCAATATAAATAAAAAATTAAAATAAGCAATAAAATTTATGAATGAATTATAATTTGATTAATTTGA
>JAQSVH010000012.1:13038865-13060765 GCA_029448705.1 Adansonia digitata
ACTTTATATTATCAAGTTTGTTTTTCACAACTTGTAAGTATTTTTATATTTTAAATAATTGATGCTTTATTAATATTCAATATGTTAATTAGTTTATGATTAATAAAAGATTAATTATTGTAATTTTTTTTTTGCATTGTTGTTATTTGCATGCAGGAATGATTATACGATGATACGAATATAGCTTATATTTTTGATTTGGCCCAATTACAAAAATTTTGGCTCCATCCCGAACGGTAAAGATTGGATTTTTTTCGTATTTTATTGAGTTAATGTCACTTAAATTTATAACATTAAATCAAATTTTATAATAATAAAAAAAATTATTTTTAAATACATATTGATGTAAAAATTATTTTAAAATAATGTAATTAAAATTGTTCAAACATTAAAATGAACTCAATTACCATAGGTTAAAAAAGATACTCCCTTTTTTAGGAAGTGCTACGGTTAATGTAATGTACTTTGTTAGTTGAATTTTGTCAAAATTGTGTTCCTTTTTGGTTATTAAATAAAAATGACAAGAATCATGTTTGCCTCAATTCTTAATTTTTCTGGTTAGTAGCTTTGCAGATTGCCGTATTGGAAGTCTCTCCCAAACGTGCCCTTCCCCACCGCTGTCTTTGTTAAAATCACGAATTCCTCGTTTTAAAAGCCACAATCCGGGGTCTTACCAGTTTCGAATCACCGAAGCGGTGTAGCCACCAGCCAAAAAAGGAAAAAAAAAATGAAAGAAGAAGAAGAAACCCCGGGAATCAAACGAATTTACAATCACGCCAACATCCTAACTACGTGGCAGTAATCCTATGGTTTAATCCACGTTAGGGGAAAAACCCCAACCGTACCAATAGTTGATCATTCTCCTAATCCTGTCTGTGTTCGAGCTGGCAGACACTTGTCTCCTACTTCTCTTGTTCGCTTTTTATTCTTTTCTCCCAATTTTTTCCCCTACAAACCCTAACCCTAAAGTTTCCCCTTTTCTCTTGTAAATACCCCGATCTCCACGCTCTAACGCAGAAGTCCTACCGGAAAAAGAAAAAAAAAAGAGAAAGGAATTATGATTCCTTTAATTCTTTCAATATTTCTTCAATTTATTTTCATCTTCTTCGCGGTTGTCAGCGGCGAGCATGATTCTATTTACGATATCTTAAAGGCCCATGGGCTGCCAATGGGACTGCTTCCGAAGGGGATAAACCGATTTGACATCGACGATACGGGCCGGTTTGAGGTTCAGTTGGATCAGGCCTGTAATGCCAAGTTTGAAAGCGAGTTGCATTACGATAGGAACGTGTCTGGGACTTTGAGTTACGGCCAGATCGGGGCGTTGTCGGGGATTTCGTCTCAAGAGTTGTTTCTTTGGTTCCCGGTCAAAGGGATCAGGGTCGATGTTCCTAGCTCGGGTCTCATTTATTTTGACGTCGGTGTTGTTTATAAACAGTTCTCATTGTCGCTGTTCGAAACGCCGAGGGATTGTATGGCGATTCGGGATTTTGAACCTGGTGATTCTATTCGAGATGGCAAGTTATTAACTGAAGCAATCGCAAAGGTTCAATTTTTATGCTTCCTCTTAATTGATTAATAATTGTGAAATATAAACTAATTTAATCTTAATTTTTTTTACAAATTGTAGAGTCCATATGCCAAACTTCGAAATGAGCTTGACCAAGAAAGTTTTGGGAGGAACGAGATCTAGAAAGGTGGAAAGATAAGAGAAGTTGTGCAATAGCTCAATCATTTCAGCTCTCAAGTGTATCTTGGAGCCTCGGTCCCTTCCCCCCTTCGGACGTTGTAAATTTTGGTTGGAAAGTCTGCTCTAGATGGTTTTTACGCTTTCATCCTGTGTGCTTTGCTTGCGTTTTTTCTTTATTCGATAGTGCAGAGTCGTCGACATGCCAAACCCACTCCTGTCTATGGGAGGATAGCCAATGAGGAGAAAATGGAAGATTGGAAAGCGATTTTTTCGATGACCACCTTGGTTAATTTACCAAAATGGAGATGGGAGCATTTAGTCGGCGATTTCAGGTGATAAATTCTTCGAAATTTTATTCATATGTTAAATTTTGATTGTATTATGAATATAAGCAGGGTTGTTAAATTGAGTCTCCTTTTGTTGTGCCAAAAAAAAGTTTAGATTGATGGGACAAGAATACCTTCATGAATCATGATAGAAACTTCGATAATAAAAGTGTCTTGCTTCATTTTCCTTATTTATTGCTTGATGAACATTTGATCGGCCTTTGTATGCTTGAATATTTTGTTTCAGTTTTTTTGTTGATTATTTTTAATCTTGAGTTTCCCCTGTTCCGTATCAAATATATCTCTACCATGAGTTCTATAATTTAATATAATTTCAGTGATGAGTGAAAAGTAGGGAAAATACAGGTGGGTGTACTGATTATATCGTTATTTAATTGTTTTTTCTTTTAACTTTTCTCTACGGACTTATACTGACATTGTTGTGCTCAGGTCCAAACCTCGACGGAATCTGTTTTCATTGTCCTTGTTTGAAACAGGGGTTTGTGACTTTGTGTAGATCATGATCATGGGAGAACATTTCTCCAATGATTTCTGAACAAGCATTCTCTTTTCCGAGAAAAAAATTAATTTAGGTTTTTCCTTTTGTTTTTTCTGGTTTGGGATGGCTGGAAGGGTTGTTAAAGCCTTTCAAAATTAGTGAATTTTTGCTATAATGCTCTATGCTTATTTTCTAGGCATGGAATGAAGTAGTGAGAAGCTTTTGGAATTAGCTTGTTTTGCTATCTAAGTTTTTCAATCGTGGATCGGTTAAAATCCTGAATCTTAGAATCACAGCATACACGGTATACTCCATTAAAGCGATCTGCATCATGGAGCTTGATGGCATTTTCTGAATCTATTTAAGTGTATAATCTGTCTCGTCTTCATCCATAGTATCCATTCCAATCCTGTAAGCAATCATATTCTTTGCCTTCGACGACTTAGTAGTCAAATGTTGAATAAGAGATTGGATGTACCTATTCTATTAAGCAGTCAAGATTGAAATGTTTCTTCAGAGAATGTTTAAATTGGGCAAAACCGCTGTAAACCAGTGTAGACATTGGGTCTGCTTTGCTTGATTTCCTCAATGTAAAATTTGCGGTTTGCCTGTACTGGTGCATAGGCTTGACTGATCCTTATCACTTCTCTTTGAATTAGGCCAATGGCTTGTTATTAAATTTGTTTGGTAAGTTGAACGTTGTCCCTTCACTGCTCAACTTCTATCACGGACACTGTTTCTTCTGCATGTTAGATGTAGAGTTCTCCTTCGCTGTCCCACTTTGGAATGGACACTCCCAAAAGCTGGCTTTTCATTTTCTGATGGGATTTTAGTTCGGTTAACACATTTGTTTCTTAAAATTGTAGCATATTAGGTAAACATGCCATTCTTTTTCCTTTATTTGGCCCTGCTAGGTACGTTGGAGCTGATAGGTGCAATTCTTTTGCAGTTAGATGTTGGTTATGGAAGAATGAAAATTTTTAGGTAGCATACTACAAACTAATATAACCTGCTGGATGTAGTATTGTGAACAAGTGGAGGAAACAGAGGATTAACTTACTCTTAAGAGTTGTTGAATAATGGACTTGAAGGAATTGAGTGCATTATGGTTTCAAACAGCTCTCAACTTTGAGTTGAAGGTTCAGGTCAGAAGGCAGCAAAGTTGTGATTTCTACCTTACCAACTTAGTACAGTCTGTAGAGCAACTCTTAATTTAGTTTAGAAACAATTTTGTGTTTATTATTATTATTATTATTATCATCATCATTGTTATTATTATTATTATTATTATTATTATTATTATTATTATGCTTTGTATTTTTGATGTCATGAAATTACTGATTGTGGCAATACTGACATCTGAACTGAGACTATTGAAATGGAGAGTGGGTTGAGTGCCGTGCGGTTGACCGTACCGGCCATCTTGGCCTTGTCGGGTTGAGTTGTATATATATATGACATGTGATGTGAGCAATGATCATTATGCATCACACGCTAACCATGTTTTAGGCATTTTGTTTGTATACTTTTTGACTCCCCCCTCAAGGAGTGGTGTTTCTATCTGTAGCCTACATTTTTATACTGTAGATTAAATTTATGAAAGGATGATCTTGGATTAATCTTGATAAAATAAATAAATATATATGTGTGTGTGTTTTCTGTTTAATTTGGCGCTCTTGTAGTATCTTCCCGTGATACAGGGATAGGTTTTTTCCTGATATTTCAGTTTGTGGATCTCCGCTCTCGAGTGGGTGTTTTTTTCGGTACTCGAAAAGTAAACAAAAAAAGCCAAAGATATGGGCATTAGACTCGTGCCTGATTACTTTTAATTTGAGGAATGTCAAGTTTTGTTTTTCAATAAATGAGGATGCCAATTTATTATTATTATTTTTTTGCATTTAATGCATTTGGTTTATTAAATTTAGGAGAAGGCAGTACTTTCTTTTTCAGTCTTCTAGATCTTCAAATCTATATCCGAAGAATCTTCAAACCCAATTTTTGTTAAGGAAACTTGTAAACACAAAATGTCATAAAACCAATTTCAAATACGGAAGCAGAGTAAAATTCAAAGATCAAAACCCCCCAAGTTATTGAAAACCTCATTCCGCTGTCATTTACAAGCGTAAAATCTCTAAAAGCAAAAATAAAAATAAAAAAAAAAATCCTCAAACCACTAACCCAGAATTTTTAAAGAGAAACTCTGAGTATAACTGTAATGATTCATTACTTTTTTTTTTTTTAAATGAATTCCCGAATTCAATTTTCAATACATAAAAACTCTATTTATTTTCTTTTGACCCTGAACACCTTGAAAGAAAATTGTAGTGGAGAATCGGAGGATATTTGTGGAAGGAAATAAAACAGCGAAAGAAACACGCAGCTAAGTGATGTGATGTTAGTTGGCATGGGCAATACATGCACAGCCTTGATTATCTCAACCTTTACACACGGTCCAAGTTTTCTCCGACACGTGTCCGCCTTGTCAAAAACCCCCCTCCCATTTATTTATCTTCGACAAGTTTCCAACTCCAAGTCAAGCATAATATTGATTCTTTCTCCATGCTTTTTGTCATTAATTCAATTGTACCCTTCCTTTGTCCTGGGGAGCACAATGAATGCACTTCAGCTAACATGAAAATAATTACTTTACTACGTCTGGTAGGCATTAAGTGATCTTAATTTGATGGTGATTTATTTGATGATAATATATTATATTATTGAAAGTCTCCATAATTTAATTTTCAATTAAAATTGATTAAAAATTTCTTTCTCGACGTGAAGTAATTTGAAAAAGAAATAGTTATAAAAATAATATTTTCTTTATTTATGGCACATGATAAAGAGTTAATTGATGGTAATTTTGGTTTGCATTCCCTAAGAAAGTAAACAAAAGAAATTTAGCAAAGCATAAATGGAGAATTTGTAGATATGGTTTCATAAGTTGCGTTCGCTAAAAAAGGGCAAATTTTGGATTTTCTTGAGTGAAGTTAATAAAATTTATTACTAAGGTAATTAAACAAAAATTGACAATTAAATAGAAGTGTTTTATATGTAAAATATAATTAATAATTTTGGATAAAAAATTTGACATAATTTAATCAATAATTATGTAATTTGTTGGTGGGGTATTAAATTCTTAATTCTAATGATAAAAATCCAATCACTAATTATCTTGATTGCCAAAAAAAAAAAAATCATAATTTTAAAGTAAACATTATTATAAATAAAATATTAGAATATGAGTTTGCATACCTATTACAATCAACAAGTAAATTAATAATATGGATTCTGAGTATGAATTATATCTTTTATTAAATCATTATATTAGAGAACCTTCAAATTCATATAAAGAATTCTCATATAAACTATTATATATTCTAAATAATTAAGTAATATTTATAAATAAATAAACATCTTACAATATTGTTAGCTTACCGTAATTTCATAAATAGATTAATAATGGCTAAAGAGAATTAACCTTACTAATTAGGAGATAAACTTTTTTATATCACTTTGTTTTTTTTTTTTCTAATGTCTACCTCTATCTAACACACTTAGTTAACACTTGTTAAAAAGGAAAAAAATATATATTTAATATATTACTTTTTTATTAAATTTAGTAAAAATATTAATAATATATTAAATGAACATTTTTTAAATAATATTTTTGTTTTTAAACTCTTTTTAGTTAGTGTTTATCCGAATTGATTGTTAATTTCTATTTGACAAAGAAATAGTAGAGATTAATATTCTCTAAATAATAGCGGATATTGTGAGCATTAAATTGCAAATTAATTTGATTTTTTACAATATAAAGTTCTTGCCGTTATTGATTACTCATTTTATTTGTGGGACGAAAGAAAATATATTGGAAGATAAGGGAAATACGTAACAGAAAAGGGACTCCATTGCAAATACCTGCGAATGACTTTGACACGATATGTTTGACCTCATCTTGACCGTCCATTTCCTTACAGATGGTACTAAAGAACTCCAACTAAACCTGTCCTATCAACCACCGTAAAACTTCCCGAAGAAACTTATATATCAATCAACCCATCACTTTATCTCACTTCACTTCCTCTCGTTTCATTTCCACCACCACACCCTTCATTCACTAAGGCCTTTCCGGTTGGCCACCACCGCTTTCCAGCGACGGCCAAAGAAAGGCAAAGTAACTTCAATTCCCTATTGAATACACTAAAATGACATCAATTGCTACTCCCTTTCTGTCTCTCTCCGTTCCCCTCACCACCACCGCCTTCACTTCGAAGCCGAGGCAGCTCTCAATCTCTCCCAAATCAGCGACATCGGTTTGTTGTTTTTATTCCGGTCATGGTTTGAAGCTGCGTGGGAAGAAGGGTTTTTTTGACGTTACCAGTAATAATGGAGTAGGGTTGTTTGTATTTGCCTGTTCAACGACGCCGTATGTCCGGAGAGTTGGGTCGCGGAGGCTTTCGTTTGGGAATAACACAGGTAGTGGGGCCACGCAAGTAGCAACGAAGGGTGATTTGTCGCAGGCTTTGTCAGCAATGCTTCCTTTCGTTGTCGCCGTTACTGCGGTTGCTGCTCTTGTTCAACCTTCCACTTTCACCTGGTAAACTTTTTTCTTTTTAATTCATTTTCTTTTTTGAATTTTAGTCAGTTTTTGATTAATGATATTCTTAAATCTTTCTGGGTTTTCCTTTCCTGTGCGAAATATCACTTCTATTTTGCTCTGTAGTTTTCTAGTCTTACTTCTTTGATCCCATGATTGGATTTTTTTTTTTTTTTTTTTAAGTTTTGAAAGTTGATTCCTTTTGGAAAAACTAATTTATAAATACTCGAAAGCTTCTTATTGTAATTGTAAGTACCATGAAAAATTGGTATTTCTTGATTCATATATGGTGGTTATTACAGTTTCTGGCTTTTTGCGAGTATAAAATGTTCACTCATGTTGGCTTTTAGTTGATTTTTCTTTTTAATGTTTTCTTTAAACATTTTACTTTTACTAGTTTAATTGTTTTTTCCACGTTACATTCTATTTGTTTTTCTTTCAAAGCTGTGTTTCTCTTTGGAACCAGAAATGCTAATTGTTTGTTACACAATAAAGAAGGATTCGAGAACTAACAAATGAAAAATGATACTGCTTTGACATCTTTATTTAAAAGATCAGGACAGAGAATAGTTCTTAGATTGTTATATTTGCTCCATTTTTGTATGGATAATGGTATTCTTTTCCATTAGTTAAAATGTTTGTGATTGTTTAAGGAAGAGACACAATTATTGAACATGATTTTTCGTGTAGGGTATCTAAGGAATTGTATGCTCCTGCTCTTGGCGGGATTATGTTGTCTATTGGAATTAGACTTTCCTTTGATGATTTCACACTTGCCGTCAAAAGGTAAAAAAATTATCTCATTTCTCTTTATATCGTGTGCAGGTTCATGTAGTTACTAATTTTATTTGTTTAATTTGAAATGTTCTCCTCAAATTTGTACGATTTTTTTTTCATTGCAGACCTTTACCACTATCTGTCGGATTTATTGCACAGTATATGCTCAAACCTGCTCTTGGGGTTTTAGTTGCAAAGGCATTCGGTATGTCTCCGATATTCTATGCAGGCTTTATCCTCACATCTTGTGTCGCAGGGGCTCAGCTATCTAGCTATGCCAGCTTTTTGAGCAAAGGAGATGTGGCAGTGAGTATACTTCTCACTAGCTTTACCACCATTGCGTCAGTGCTAGTCACACCTCTTTTAACTGGCCTTCTCATAGGGTCTGTCGTTCCGGTTGATGCTGTTGCTATGTCAAGGTCAATTTTGCAGGTAATGTAGTGATCCAACATATATATAATGTTCGCAAGTGAGCATTATTGTTTCTTGGTGAAATGAAAAAAATGTTTTGTTTGTTTTTTCTTGTTAGGTTGTCCTTGTTCCTATCACTATTGGGCTTGTGCTCAATACCTATGCAAAACCGGTCGTCGCTATCCTTCGACCTGTGATGCCATTTGTTGCAATGATCTGTACGTCCCTGTGCATTGGTAGCCCTCTTGCATTGAATAGGAGTCAAATTTTATCAAAAGAGGGTCTTCAGTTGGTTCTTCCTGTTTTGACATTTCATGCTGTGGCATTTGCTGTGGGATATTGGATCTCAAAAATTCGTGCTTTCAGGTAGTTTTAAAACTTATGTATTACATCTGGTGTATTTTAGACATGGTCCCACTGTGTTTTATGCGTTAAGCATCCATTTTACCTGGTTTGCTTGATGGAAGACTAGGGGAATAATTCTTAGTGAATAGAATTTTTATATTGATTATAGACGTTAACTTGTGGCAAGAGCTCTGTTACGGATGTTGTTTTTCTATATCAGATTGGTCTCTGCTGTACTTTGGCTTCTATAGATAACATCGTCCAATTTCTTGTGCTGACACAAGCATTTGTCTGAGAAAAGACAGATTGCCATATTCTTAGAACAGATCAGAATATAACAGCTACAAGTCATTAGGTTTCTTCTTCTTCTTCCATCCTTGTAGTTATGATCCCCTTATACTGTGGTCATAAAATTTAGACAGACTCCAAAGAGTGTTAGGGTAACAAATATTGCCTTTAAAAGCAAAATATGAGCTTTGACCACAATATTTTCTCTTCTAATTTATAATCTATGGTATCTACTCCATAACGGTTTAAAATTTCTGACTTTGCCGAAGCATATGAAATTCTCACCATTTAGAAATACTTCTAGCGGAGTAATGGTTTTGATCAAGCATTATGGTCTAACCCAGTTTTTTGGAACACTTGGTAGATGGCTCCATTATGATTATCGGAGCCTGCTAAATACTACCTTTCTTAGGCAGCTCTGCAATTTTTTCTTATTTCATGCCTGATTCATGCCTTTCCAAGTTTTCTTTTGATCTATGAGGTTCTATCTTTTTGGAAGTAAATAAGAAATGTGTGCCAATCAGGCAGAGAAGTTGCCATTCTGAGACTTTAATGTTCCGCTGATTTTCTTGAAGCTTCCCCTAATTGTTTGTCTACTGAATCTCAAGCATTTGTTTTTTTTTTTTTAAAAAAAACTTGAGAAAAATTGGTTTTCTTTCTATTCTCTTCTCAGCTGGAGCTTAGACAGAGATTTTTCCACTTTTAAGTAGTCTACTTAGGAATGCTTAATGAAGTACAATCTTGAGCATCTGTTTGCTCAAGAATCTTCATATGCTGATTACAATTTATATATAGAACGCTTTGACTTCGAATTTCGGAGTCTTGTCTTTGCTTGCTGATTTTTCATTCTGACCATCTGATACCATTTGGTTAACGTGTAGGCAAAGAGAAGAAGTTTGCCGGACAATTTCATTATGCACAGGAATGCAAAGCTCCACCATGGCAGGGCTTCTTGCAACCCAGTTCCTCGGGGGTAGTAGTCAAGCAGTTCCAGCAGCATGCTCTGTCGTCGCCATGGCTATTATGGGTCTTTCTCTTGCCTCTTTCTGGGGCAATGGTTTCCGTATTAGAGACCTACCATCTCTACTCATCCCACAAGCTGGCTCCGCTGTCCAGGTCTAATGGAGCAATGCCTCGGAACATCTTCAAGGAATGAATCAAAGCTCATTTTAATGTGCACAGAGAGATCATGGTCATGTTTTAACTGATCCTCACATGAACATGATCCCTCCCCTTGAATAAAACGGTGGAGGTCGAGCACAAGCCGGTCAAAATTCAAAATCTTGTCCAGTACTGAAATAGGAGCCGAACATAGAAAGCGGAAAAATGACTGTACCTAGGAGTTACTATAGTTTGAAAAGCGCTTTCTCTAGCCTCACCTGAAAGTCGCTAATCTATGTATAGCATAGATGAGGTATATATAAATCACAAAATATAGTCAGATTTTCATCCTCACTCTCAGCGCTGCACCCCAAACATTCACTATTCACGTTACGGTGTTTCTTGTGTTATGGGTCGACGCTCAAGTTTTAAGTCCTGTGGTACTTGAACCTGGGATTGTACCTTTTTAAGTTCACTTGGGGGTATTGGTACGGATTGACTTTCGAGCTATGACACTTGCTCCATAGCTGGAAGCGCAAAGCCCCCTTTATATATATTTTTTTATTCCACGCCCAGAGGTGGTTAAGTTTGGCGTTGAGTTGGAGATGGAGTTTAACACAGGGCTTACTTGGGTCACTTTTTTTTCCCCTCCGAACGGCACTGTGTCACTTTTTGCTGATCCCAATAGAAGATTTACGATCAAGAACATACGGAGCAGCCATGAACGAAGTTCAGAATCTGTTCACCCAATCCTCTCATCTGATACATTTTTAGTGTGTTTGGTTCGTAAGGATAAAAATTTTATTATAGTTATATTCAGCATATTAGAATAATATTGTTTGATTTACAGAATAATTATTTCATAAAATAATTGGTTATAATTTTATTTTTCGAAACCAATGAACAGCCATTTAGTGTCTTTCTATTGAACGACTAGTTCGACCTTAGGTGAAATAAAAAATTATTTTAAGATTTTTAAATTTTTTTTGTTTAAGACTTAAATCTCATATTATTTTATTTTACTTAATCAAGTTACTATTATAGCTATTTCAGTTTTATTTTACTTTAACGAAATAATTTTTTTATTATAATTTTATTTCAATTCAGAAAATCAAACCTAACATTAGGACTATAGTTAATTAACAACAGCTCAAAGGCAGTATAGTTTATCTATTATGTAAAACAGATCAAAATAAACGGCCCAAAAGCATTCGGTCATCGTTAACATTTAATATTACATTTAATATGTGGGTTCTAAGTTCTAACTCAATTGATTGATTGAAGAACCGGGAGAGTTAAGAATTTGAATAGAGAATTGCTACTCAAGCTACAGTAATATGTGGTTATATGTTGGCGTTTATTATATAAGAGAGCTTATAAAAAGCTAATCTCCAACCAACACCATGGTTAAACCTTTCGAGGAGTTTACGAAGCATTCTAGACTCAGTCCAGAGGAATATGGTGGACCCCAGGCCTGGAACAAAATTCCAATCTCGGACCGCAATCATGGGCTACAAAAATTGCTTTTTCAACATTCAAGCATGTTTTCATCTAAAAACATGAGTTGATTACTTGATTTAGTCATTGACATGTCCCTTTTTTTTGTTCTGTTTACTATGTGCATGGACATGATTGTTTAAGCTGTTGAAATATTCCCTCCCTATTTGTTGATCCCAAAAAAAAAAAAAATTCAAATCCCTATATCTGTTTGGGTATATCACCCCATCTTTCTCTTTTCTCTTTTGTTCTTCCGAGACTTCCTCTTTACCAAATAACTTGTTTAGATCCTACCATGCATGTTCTTCACTGATTTTTATTACACCACTGCAACCAGGTGTCTTACGTTGGCTCCTTATGGAACTTGTCAATTACCACTTAAATATCAGACCAGAAAACTAGGCTGGGGGCTTCCAAAGTTTGGCAATCTTTGGTCCGGTAAGTTCTTTGAACGCAATCTCGCACAGTATTTGCTTGTTCCTTTGATCATTGCAAAGCTTTTATTCCCATGTTTTATCTCATTGTTGAGTTATACTTAAGCTCATTAGCTGCAAATATATAATTCTTTAAAGTTAATCATAACCAAGAGGATATAATTGGCAGCATCAGATCCTTTTTCTTGATCAAATTGACTTATAATTCTTTAAAAGCATCGATTTCATTGCCTTTTTTGTTTTTTGTTTTTTTTTAAAGTGTTATAGTTTTTCAAAACTACCTTTATATTGCACTTATTTTTAATAAGAGAAATAACATTTGTTTTGTCAAAATTGAAAATTAAATGTAAGTCCAATTACGCCAAATAAAATAGTTTTAATATTTTAAACCTTAGAACAACTGTTAAACCACTACAGTTTATATAATATATCAAAATAGTTTCAAAAATTTCCTAGCTGAGGTCGCTTTAGAATTGTTCATAAACCGAGTTGGATTAACCTAGACTTGGATAGTTAAAAAAAAAAAATTGCTTATCCAAAAGGTTTGGAAAACATGTTTTATTGTTTAAAATATATTAAAATATTAAAAATTATTTTATAGTAATATTTATATATTTTTATAATTAAATTTAAATAAAAAATAAAAACTTTTTATTAGTAAAATAATAATTTGGATCAGCTCTTGGACAGCCGGCTCTGTGTGACTTTAAAAACCCACTTCAATTACTGTGACCCATTGTTTCTACCAGTTGAATTTAGAGTTCAAGAATTAATTCAGCTACTTATTGTCACTTTAACTTGTTAGTTGCTTGATAGAGAGGTGGCCATTCATGCGATATATAGTGGTTTTTGATGCAAGGAAAGAAGAGGGCTTGTTTAGGAGGTTTTTGAATATAAAGAAATTAGAGAATTGGAAGAAACATTTTTTATATAGTATATGAAAAGCTAGATTAGATAATTTTATATATGATACGAGAATATGAAATAATATGTTTAATAATTTATGCATAGTATTTACAATTATACGTCAAATAAAAAAACACAAAAGGTAACACGGATATACATATTATTAAATCTTTTATCAATAAAAGCTTTCATTAAATGGTAGAAAAATATTTGTACCAAAAAATATAAAAGGGCACGTAAAAGCCTAAATGAATAGTTTACACCTCAAAGAACATCATATTCTCCTCTAATCCCCTTTGCATTATTATAGAACATCCAAATCTTTATTTAATTTTCGCTAAACAGTGATGTTATTTTTAGCTGGTTCTGCTAAACAGTGTTAAACAAATAAAAGTATCATAAAAGAGGAGAAAACTATGGATTTGGTTAAGATTTCTAAATTCTAACTAAATAACTTAAGTCCTAGAGTGTGAAGTTTTTAATATCTAACTTCATTGTTTGAAAAAATAAAAAAGGTTTTACCAACCCTTATAACATGATTTACATGAACCAATTCAAATATGGGTTGTTGAATTACTATATGTGCAATGGCTTGAATCTATAATTACTACCTTTCTATTTGAGTTAAATCCAAATGTTAAGATATATAGCTATTCATTATTTTTGCAGTTATGATAACCTTAATTTAGATATTAATATGTATGTATATATGTATGCATATATTCATACAGACATATGTATAACAAAACATTTTTGAAGGAGGAATCATTTCCTTTCTCTTTCTTGCTCAATTCAGGGCATGGAACTCGCTGAAAAGTGCATTCCATATCATGTTTAGCAGTTTCTCATCACAATTATATATATATATATCTATATATCAAAACTTTCATTGTTAATTATATCTTCAATGCCGAATGTATGAAATTAATTAGTTTTCATGGTTGCAGTGGTTGAGGTTTAAAGTAGACCACTCATAGGTTCAAACAAATAATTCTATTATCTTGTAGTATTATACATACTTTTTAAAAGAAAAGTGAGTATAATGCGTTTAGACATTCATATGATTTTCGTTTTATTATCATTTATAAGTTTTAGAATTTTTTTTCCATTCATAAACTTAATTTTAAAATTGTTTCAAATTCATTTATTCTACAAACAATGTAAGAAACTTAACAGAAAATATCAAATCAATGCTATGTAAGTACTCATTTGATATAAATTTTAGCTCAAAAACTTGAAGGGATTCAATTATTTTGGCTACATAGAAAATTTTATTAAATTTTAAAAATTGTTGACAGAATCGATGTATCTAACTATTTTAAAATGTCGTAAATGAAAGAAATTGAGTTTTAAAAATCGTAAATGAAAATGAAATATGATAAAAAAAATCATGGGTGTAATTTATTGAAGAAAAATTATAATTTTCAAGTTTCTTGTTAAGAAATAAAAGAGGATAATCTCACTAGAAGTTTATTATTTTGAATCTCTAATCTTGAAAGTTAATAAAGTGAGTTGTGAGCTATAAATTATCTAAGCAGGTTGCCCTATTTTCAGAGAAAAATATTCCTCTATTGAATTTTATAGATATATATATATATATATATATATATAATACACACACACATACAGACCTAATAAAGTACCTAACTTGCTTGAGCAACCACTAATTTTTCAAATACTTTGAAGTTTGAAGAATGTTGTTCCCACCCATCATTGATGTGCTAGTTGTCAAAACCTTATGGTAATCCTAAAGAAAAATTCAATCAATACTAATTAATTTTTGGTTAGATGCCCTCCTCAAGCAAGGTATCAAAGTTTGGTATGCCATCAATACCAATTATTTTTTTAATTGTTTTTGTATTAATTGATGCCTAAGCATATAATCAATAGAGTTTTGGATGCTCAAATGAAACCATTAATTATCTTCTTATTCCTTTCTCCTAATTAAATTTTTTATTGACATCTAGGTAAGCTTTTTTTTTAGTATTATTTTATATTAAAAAGAATACTAATTTAAAAAAAAAAATAGAGGAGATAGTTTCTTATTAAAATACATTATAAAAGATGAATAATTCTATAGCGATTGTCATTTTTTAAAAATAAAAAAACTTAAATATCTCTCATTTTATTTTTAATTTTTAATAATTTATTTAATTGAATTAATTTCAATTGACTTGCCACATCAAACTTAACTAAGGACTTTAACAATAGTATACAACTCGATAAATTATCCGTTGATCAATGATAATTTTCCACAAAAAAAATTAACATTTCTTTTTGGCACAACGAGATGACTAACTATAATAAATCTCCACTGCAATAGGCTTTTTCTTCTACTCACATCGGTTCAAAATATGGCTGTATATTATGTACTTATGCATTTAAATTTTTTTTAAAAGGAAAATGTTTGCATAATTTAAACTCTAAAGGAATTAATTAATTTTTATATTCCAGCCATAATTCGAGCTTAAAATGTAAGGGATAATTAAGCTCATTTGCTAAGATTTTGAGACTGAATTATTTCTTAAAAAAATATTTTTCGAGAGATTATAGTAAATAATCTGCATAATTTAGGAGAGCTACAAATTGTATGCTAATAATTCATAAAAAGTATTTTCTAGGATTATTATTATTATTATTATTATTATTATTATTATTATTATTTACTACTGTTTAGTTAAGTGTTAAGGAAAACGTATTAAGGGTACTTGTGAAAACAACCTTTTTATTTTAAAATTAATTTTTCATTTCCATATTAATGACCATATTATTGTAAATTGGGGCTAAAACTTACTATTAATTAAGATATTTTTCTTGAATACAAAAAAGAATACACAGAAAATTCTAAAAACGATATCTATATACAAAAATCTTAATTAATGTTAACTGAACAATGAAACTTTCATCAGTATCATATTTTGCTCAAATACCCACTTTATAATATTAAATTAATCGACTTTTTTTTTTATATAATAATTTATTCCTTGTACACTTTGATTATAAATTTAGCTTTCATTTATAAATTAGATGAAATTCTTAAATTCTGCCAATTGTATATGAACTTACTACTGGAATTTAAAAAAAAAAAAATTGTTGTGCATTTCCCTTTAATTATTTTCTTAGAAAAAAAAAAACAGAACCCTTAATTTGACAAAAATTAAAGGATTCTTTAAGTGGAAAAAAAAAAACCCCTATACCATCCTACAGTTCTTTAGAGCAATAGATCCATAATTACTAGATATTTTAAAAGCGTTAATTTTTTTTATAAAAATTTTTTCTTTGAAAGATAGTTAATCCTGCACTCTATGTGTATATATATGACTTTGAAAACGTTTTGGTTATTGTTGAAGTTGGGAAATGAAGGATTTTTGAGTGCATGAAAGCTTCTTCTATTGGGGGCGTTGCTTTATTGAAAAATAAAAAAAAAAGGAAGAAAAATGTGGCTGCTAAGAATTAGGGTTTAAAATATCAATTTTATGACACACCAACTGAAATATAGAATATAAGATGTAATAATTCAGTTGAAAATGAGCCTGCTTTTCTTTAATAATGAATATGCTAGCTGGATGAGCCTTAATGTGTGCGTGTGTGTGTATATAATATCCTGTAAAATACTCATACATATACATATATATATATATAGTCCTGCAAAACAAAATCGTATGCTTTTACAATTCATATAGGCTAGCTTGAAGTATCTACAACAAAGGCAACAATCGATCAGGGTGATGAACAGTTTCTCCCAAGGAGTTTTTCTCTTTTTTTTTTTTTTTGAGTAAATAAAATGTAGGATTAACATTCAATTCTCGAAAAAAAAAATAAATAAAACAAGATTGATTATTTTGGCATTTTTGTAAGAAATAACATAATGCTTTTGATTTTTTTTTTTGTTTTTTTTGGGAGTTTTGGCATTGTTAAATTTTGTGTGGTTGATAATTTATATAAAGATACAATTAAACTAAATTTGTCTCTCCTTAATATGTGCCAAACTAAGATAATTAAAAACCAGTTCATTTTCTCTTCACATATTTCTAAGAGAGAGATGGTGGAAATTGATAATTGATCAACCAAAAATTTTAGAAAAAAAAAAAAAGAAAAAAAAAAACAAGAACAAGAAAATCAGAAGAAAGGTATTAAAAAAAATCACTCAATTAACAAGAAATGACTCCAAATTGTATGTAAAATAGATGCATATATAGGAATAGAAATTACCAACATTAACTATACAAACAGTATTAAAAAAGATAAAAATAATATATAAATCCCAATATAATATATATATATATATATAGATATATATCTCACAGAGATTGTGCAAGTTTCTTCAATTACTACTCACTTTTCTGTTTCGAAACTATTTCAGCTGGCTATATATATAAATCTGATCTTTACAGAAAATAAAATACTTACCCATCTCTGTCTAAACCATTTTGTCCTTTTTAAAATTCTGTTCCTTGGATTTATATTATAACTTTATTATATATATATTGATGTAATAAGAATATATATAATTATTCAGAGAGAGTAGAAATCGGCAATTTTTTTCATCGCTTGTACCTGGGTGGTAAGGCACTTTATGTAATGTGCTGTCTCATCCAACAAGTTGCATAAATCCATGGCTTCACCACCTGGAACAAGCTGTCTTAGTTCATCTGTTTGGACTACAAAACCAACCTGATCTTCCCCTGTTGCTGTTGTAGTGCTGTTCTTGTTTTGTTGTTCATGATTTGTTTTTTTCATGATGGCTTGACGGGATTTTATAATAGTTCTAGCCTTGTTGACTAATCTTCTTCCCCCTGAAGAGTCTTGACGACGAGATCGGCTTCGGAGCTTCCAAAGCATTGCCCTACTCCATGTTCTCCTCGACCTAACCGAGTAAGCCATGGACTTGTCAGCAGCAACCTTGATTCTCTGATACCGTTGGAAGATCTCTCTGGGAGAAGATGATGATGAGATAGATTTTTGAGCATTGATTTTAGTCAGAGCCCGAAGGAACCTTGTGGTGAATCTGGATTTCAGAGAACTAGGGTTCAAGTGTTGAGGGTTATTCATGGCGGATATTAATATAAATATGAGATGAAAGTTGATACCAAAACCGATGATCAGAGGCAGTAAGTAAGCTAGCTAGGGTTTTTGGAGACGGAGACGGATAAGAGTTATAACTAACTAAGTTGGACCGATCAGACTCAAAGTCAGAGTCAGAGGGACAAATGAAAACTGAATTGGGGGGGCAGTGGGTGGGAAGTGAAGCGGGGGGGGGGGGGAGAGGATTTTGTTTATTCTTTCTGACACAGAGGCCCAGAAGTGATCAGTGCAAGGACAAAACACAAAAGCTGAATTTAAGTTCTGACTAATTCTCTGACACAGTATCTATATAGACCAACCAGACAAGAAGAAAGACAGAGATGCGGGAGGAGGGGAACTTTCAAGAACAAAAACATGTGACGAGAATGAAGTAAAGCAAAGAAATGAAAAGAAAGGATTGGAAATGGGAGGTGTAAAGAGGAAGGGAGACTTGGGAATCAACCTCGGATATATACCACATTATTATTAATTATTAATTGTTATTATTATTATTATAATAATAGTTGTAATTGAATTACACGCTTCTGCTTTCGTTTTCAGTTTGGGGTTTTAGAGATGAGAAAAGTGAGTTCTGTGGGGCTGAAATAGCTAACCACCATATGAGCGCACATGGTTCCATTTTCCCACTTGGACGGTGGGGGCCTCTGCCTTTTCTTTTCGTCTTCAATCTTTCATCTCTCATTCATTTTGCTCTCTCCCATATTTTGTTCCGTCTAAACTAGTTTCATGTTAGATGAGACCGTGGTTTAAAATTCTAAGTTTAAATTAAATTAATTTAAAAGTTTATTTTATTATTTATTATATTATTAAAATATTATTTTTTCTTAATATTCATATATTTTATAATTAAATATAACTAAAAGTTTTTATTATTAAATAATAATTCATCAAATTAACTTAAATTATCAAAATTTTTGTTCAAAGTAACAGTATGAATTGGGCCTAGACAGTACCTAGACCCTTAGATAAATTTAGTTCTATCCTAAATTCTTTTAGTTGTTGATAGTCTTACATTGTTTATTCTTTGCATCTGAGTGTGGCTTATTAATTTTATTAAACTTTCACCTTATAAGTTAACTGTTAAGATTAAGTTTGAGTTTATTTAACTTGATATAAGAGTTAAATTTTTTACCCGTTTTATTACTTACTCTGAACAAATTTTATCAGGTATATATTAAAAGTTTCATATTGTCTACCGCTTATTGGTGAATGCAATTTATATACCTTAATCAAACCCTTCCGATTTATAAATTATTTTTTGAGATCATATTTGAATTTATTTAACTATAGTAATTAAAACTTTGAATGCTTTGTTTAGCCTATGTTGGATTGTTGGTGGGTGATCATCATTTCACCCCCTCAAAATTTTCTACTTTTGTTGGCAAATTCGGAGAAATGTTGATAGAATGACAGTGACGTGGGAGGGTAATTGATGATCGATTTGAGGTGAATATATATGGTGGCAGCACGCAGGGCGGGAGTAGTCGACATGGATTGATGTGTTGAAGGTGGCGATGTCGATTGTCGGCAGCAAGCAAGGGCCAAAATCACACAATACGAAAGAGGGTCATATGATAAATCAGTTTCTTCACAATATCCATAATTACTTGATCGAACGAAAACTCAAATTTTGTCCTAAGTAACAATAATCCAAATTCGATCAACACACTAAAAAAGTTTTGTTTCCCCATAAAGTTGTTTTGACCATTCAATGAACAGTTATTTTGTTGTTTAATTACAGTGCTTTTGTGTTTTTCAAATGGAAAAAGAAAAACAATATCATATTCATTCAAAAAGGGTATAATTTTCTTTTCCTGAGAATCATTTTGATTTTGATTTTGACAGAGGATTTTACCACTATATAATATTCAGCAACAGCACTCAATGTTGCAAATTTGTTATTTTTTAAAATTTTTTTACTCTAAATTTAGGTAAAGAGATATTATATCTAAAATTAAGATACGTCACAATTTTCAAAAGATACTTATCTTGAATTTACAAATTATTTATTAAGATGAACTGTTGGCACCATATATAAAATATAAATTTTACAAATGAAAGCACACAATCTCTATCAATTCAACCAATCTCATTAACAAGTTTGTTCAGCTGTTAGCTTCTATTATTAATGTAAAAAAATAAAGAGAAAAACAGCAGTACAATATAATCAAATACACTGTGCAAATTAAGTATGTGCGGCATGTACATAAATGAAATTCGAAATTTAATTTAATTAATTTATATAGTTAATTTTAAAATATAATATTCAGCATATTTGACAAATGAATTTCAACATCTATCATTTTCTTTTACACCGAACTAGACCTTCTTTGTATAAAAAAAAGATGTACCATAAACAGAAGTTTCAAAACTACTGAACTGCTAATGACTATTCCAAGAGAATGGCAACAGTTAACTAAAGTTTGTCCAATATGTATGTATATGTGTGTGTATGTGCGTGTGTGTGTATTTATGGGTTGGATACAGTTTTTTTTAGGGCTTAAATTGCTTCAGTAGTACCAGTAGCACTCAAATTCATAAATTGACACTTTCCTTCAAAGATAAGCTAAGCGTCAGACTCAAAGTCTCGACTTTCAAATGCAATAGATGGATCCCAGGGCTCGAATTCTACTTTGCTAATCATTTTTTCTTTTAAACTGAAAGAGCTAAGGTTTTTTTCTTTTAACATTATTTAGAAAGAAAAAAAGATAATATCTGATATACATATATATATATATATATATATATATACATATACATATACATATACATCCAGAGTGGATGAAGTCACTTTGGTACATGGAAGGGCAAGTTGATAATATCTTTTTGTTAAAGTACAGTACTTTTTAAAACAATGATATTGAAGATTCTTAAGGGCATGAGTGAAGAATATTGAACTCTAGCTAGCTACATAGTCCCCCCCACCCCCCACTCCCCCATCTAGCACCCTCCCACCTTTCTCGACTATATGCCATTTACTTCCTTTCCCTTTTTTCCCTCCTTTCTTTCTATTATATTGCCATTTTCTTCCATTAATTCTCTTCTTCTTGTTGAATATGAGAGTGATTAATGCAATATTCATCGTAAAAGTGAATTTTTTAAATTCAAATTCAAATTAAAAAAAAAATCAAAATTACACTTCAAGAATTTTTTTTTATTACACTTTAATCATGAAGCAAAAAAAATGAGAGAGAGAATGGTTGGATTCTTGATAGCTTTGATGTAAAAGTGTTTTCAAATAAACGTTAATATATGGAAATATTTACAAGTTGAATCAATGTTAAAAACACCTCTCCATGAATATGCATCATTCGAATAAAGAATATTTACAAGTTGGAATAAAACAACCTGTCCAATAGATATAGTTTTTGGATTCCCTATTAGGGCATTCGGATGATTGAGTTATGGCATTCGAATTACCAAGAGAAATTTTTCATTTAAAACTTAGAAAGTCCTAGAAGGCATTCAAATCCCCTCCTCAAAAACATTTCAAACCCGAGAAAACTTTCAGACAAATTTTCATTTAAGCTTATTATCTGAATTCTACTCAATGATATTCAAATTCATTTACTTATTTTTCAGTCCAGAATTTATTTATCAATTTTCAAACATTGTTCTTCATCACAAATTTTGTTTTTTATAAACTTAAAAAGAAATTAATTTTTAATAATATATAAAACACTTCTGTTGATCAGGTCTGTCACGAAAAGAGCAATTTTATGCCTCAAACAAGCATATATATATATATATCGTGGAAGAAAGAAGAAGAAAAAATGGAAACTTTGTTGATCATTAGCAAAAATGTTGCAATTAATATATATCTGAAATCTAGTTTCATTAAACAAGAGAGAGCGCAGGGCTTTTCTCATATTATAAGCAAAGAAAATCCAAGTTTTAAGCGAAGTGAAATTCTCACAATCTCATCAATCTAAAGATATATATAT
>JAQSVH010000012.1:13071263-13088393 GCA_029448705.1 Adansonia digitata
TATATGTATTATTTATATGATAAAAATTACATAATACATAAAATATAAAATAAATATATATAATGTAATAGTAAAATGGGTTGGGCTGAGCTAGGCTCGGACTTTGAAAGTTAAACTCAAGGCTCGGACCATTTTTCGAGCTTAATATATTTGTCTAAACCCTCCCAAATATCGAGTTGACCTTCAGGCTTAGACGGATAATCCGGTTCTTGAGCAGGTCTAAACTGCATCGATAAATATATCATTTTTTTAACACTAATGTATCTTAATATCAATTTATTTTAACATATAATATCAAATTTATTATTATTTTTAATATTTTATTTTTGATTATATATATTTTATATATGCACATATAAATATTAAATACTATAAAAATTTATTCGAAATTTCAAATCTTAAATAAGGAAATTAATATTAAAAGATATATTGCTGTTTGTAATATATGGATTGCCACTGCGACCTCCTTACCAAATATATATAATGTATAGATTATGCTGCAAGTATCCTCTTATTTTTTGTTTGAAAAACAGTTTGAGGTTTGGGAATTGCCGCGGACAGCCAACTTCACAAGAATGCCTAACCTTGCCGCCAACCTTTTCTCTCCTCTTTCTTACCCATTCGTCTCTCTTTCATTCATACCCAGAGAAAAAAACATGTCAATGCAAGCCAAACAATCCCTTTCCTTTCCTTCCCATTCTCTTCCTTCTCAAGGAAAAGACCCCCTTTTTCTCCCTTTTATCACCCGACAAACCATGCCATTGCCATTGCCAATCATCGATCATTGCAAACTCTACAAACTTTATTCCCTTTCGTTTCCTTCCCGTTTCAGCTCCTTTTTTTCTTCCGTTTTCTTTTCATAACAAAAGATGGAGTCTCAAGAATCAAAGGTTACCAGCTCCAGTCTGATGCCTTTGATGTACTCGAACCGGGTGATGTTGAAAACTATATTGGAAAGTAGTGATGGCGAGGTGGGGTTGGTTGGTAAGACGGTGGTAGTTGGAGGGTGGGTGAAATCTTCCAAGGAAGTGAAGAAGGAGCCTGTTCCGTTGCCACCGGCTGCTGCCGATGCTGACCCTGCTTCTCCAGGGACTAAAGACGGAACCTGTGTGGAAATTCTTCAATCTCGAATCCCGTTTTTCAGGACCATTATCAGGGTTTTGTGTGGTTCTGCTAGTTCTCCTGTTGTTCGAGAAAAGCTGCAGTCTTTGATTTCTAAACCACCACCGCCTTCCACATTCATTCTACAAATTAACGACGGCTCTTGCGTTTCAAGTCTTCAGGTACTCTCAAATCCTGAATTGCTTTTCCTGATTTCTAAAAGAGATTTACTTAGATTGGTATGCAAATTCCTAATTGGCACGGAAAATTGTCGATCAGGTTGTGATAGATTCAGCTATAGCACCAGTGTCTGCAGGACAGATTCTACCAACTGGAACATGTATATTAGCCCAAGGTGTTTTGGAAAAACCGTCAGCACATGGAAAGCAAACAGTTGAGCTTAAAGCAGAAAAAATTCTTCATGTTGGGACAGTTGAGCAGGATAAGTATCCTTTGTCAAGGAAAAGATTACCCCTTGAATTTTTAAGGGATTATTCCCATATTCGTCCTAGGACAACAACGGTATTCTCAGCATACATTGCTATTTTTTTATCATTCTGTCACGAGGAAACTTCCTTAAAATTGAACCTAATATAGTCTTTAATGGCCTATACGTTTTTCATTTCAGGTATCATCTGTTACACGAATTCGCAGCACTCTAGATTTTGCGACCCACACATTCTTCCAGAACCACGGGTTTCTGCATGTGCAAGTGCCAATTATCACAACTACAGACGCCGAAGTGTTCAGTGAGAAGTTTCAGGTTACAACTCTTCTTGGACGAACAAGCAAGGAGGTGCTAGTCGTCGGCGTTAATGATGCTGCTGATGGTGTTAGCCTTGAAACTGTTCAGGCTGCTATAAAGGAGAAATCAAGTTTAGTTGAACAACTCAAGAGAAGTGACAGCAATAGAGAATCACTTGCTGCTGCTCTTCAGGATCTGCGGAAAACAAATGAATTAGCACGACAGATTGAATCAAGAGAAAAATCCAAACCAGAAACTGCATTGAAACCCGACGTAGTGAACTTCAATGAAGATTTCTTCGGTCGCCAGAGTTATTTAACTGTTTCTGGTCTCCTTCATCTAGAGAGCTATGCATGTGCTATCGGACATGTTTACTCTTTTGGTCCCAGATTTCGAGCTGATAAAACAGTGTCCCCCAAACATGTGGCTGAAATGTGGACTGTTGAGGCCGAAATGGCTTTTTCACAATTAGAGGTAAGACTTTGCATCTTCAAGGATCAATTATCTTCTGTAGTTTCATCGTCACATCACATTGGATAGATATTTCAAGTCCATTGTCATTTAGCTCTTCTCCCGGCCCTTAGGTAGTTCAATTTATTCTGTCTTTGTAGTAGTCCTGCATACTCTTGCACATATTTCAACCCCTTCTGTTATTTGTTACGCATTCAGCTCGAATGAATTTTCATATATTAAGATCTCATTGATATCTTCAATTGGAGTTTCCAGGACGCCATGAAATGTGCAGAGGACTACTTCAAATTTCTCTGCAGATGGGTATTGGATAACCGCTCAGAAGACATGAAGTTTGCCTCAAAAAGAATTGACAACACTATTATTCATCGTCTCGAGCACATGACAGCAAGTTCTTATGAGAAGATTTCCTATAGAGAGGCAGTGGAAATTTTGAGAAAGGTAAACCTGGACAACATGTACTTTCCTATATATTAGCCTAGCCAAAATATCAACCATATCTATAGCAACTTCAATTGGACTAACTTAGTTTTAATTTCATTCCTCAACATCAGGTCACAGATAAGGTTTTTGAAACACAACTTCAATGGGGCCTCCCTTTAACCGCTGAACATCTAAGGTATGAATGTGGCTATTAACCTTAGATATGCCAAATGCAAAATAATAAGACCTGTCTTCGTGTTAGTTTTGTTCTTACTATCCATTTACTCAATTGCAGCTACTTGACTGATGATCACTATAAGAAGCCTGTAATTATTTATGATTACCCAAAAGCAGTTAAGCCATTTAATGTACGCTTGAATGATGATGGAAAAACAGTTGCAGCCTTTGAGATGGTGGTACCCAAGGTAAGTCTAAATTTTCTTAAGAGGTCAAGAACATCTGAAATGTCAAAACAAATATCTTCTGGCACCAAAATATGTGTACCGGTTTAGAATGGTTTTAAAGCTGGATAAATTATACATGCAGATTGGAACAGTGATTACAGGCAGCCAAAATGAAGAGCGCCTTGACATGCTAAATGCAAGGTAATGCCATCATTGTTCTTCGTTTCATTTCACCATATTTTACAGTCTAGTCTACTACAAATGTTGGAAAATTTTGGTTGAACTGCCTTGAGGGTTAATACTGTTTTGCTGGAAAGAAAGAACTATCAATATTAGAAGTAATATTGCTGAAACTGGAAACACAAAGACCCAACCTATTGCTGCCAATATAACACCTCTTCTGAAACTGAGTTTCAATCCGTTTTAATTTTGGTGTATTCTTGTGGACTTTGCTATTTCAATATTTCCCCATTGATGCAAAGACAATTTATCATTGTCAGCTATGGTTTTCTGATTTCAGGATCAAGGAATTTGACTTGTCAAGAGATCACTATGAATGGTACCTAGATCTTCGCAGGCATGGAACAGTTAAGCACTCTGGATTCAGCCTATGGTTCGACCTGATGGTTCTCCTTACCACTGGCCTCACCGATGTCAGAGATGTAATTCCCTTTCCCAGAAGTCATGGCAAAGCCAACAACTAAGGTCTAAGAGGGAGTGATAAAGTTCATAAAAATGGAGAACCGATTTCAACTTGCTTGTATTCCAGATAAAGGGAAACTTGTGTAAAGAGATACTAAATGCAACATACTAGAAATATCTTAATCTTATAGCTAAATATTACTCTTGTTTGATGCCAATTACACAAGTTAATGCAACTGCAAAATTTATTAAATGAAAAGAAACTACTACACGGCTTGCAAATCGTTGAAACAAACTGATTTTGGCGTAACACACTGGGATTTCTAGATCTATTGATGAACTATAACCATTGTTTTGCCAATTGAGGTGCCATTATTTGAATCAAGTGGGAAGAAAAACGGATAAAGCTCATACCGGACGGAACAACTACTGTATAGGACCCGACAACCCTTCCTGCTATCACAAATGTTTGGGAAATTTCCAACAGCTATTGCCAGTCATTGAGCACGATCTATCGGAGATAGGTCCCTTGTACACTGCACCAATGCATAAAGGGTCAGAAACGGTGACAATTTGGTCTTGCCTTTACCAAGCCCTTCACTCTTAGGCGTGACAGCTTCTGATCTGATTTTGTCCTTCAGCGCTCCAAGTTCTTTGTTAAATTTTTGAGGGTCTGTGACATTTTCGCCATTAATGTATAATATACCGAACGACGTGTCAATTTCTCCAACAAAATTCTCTTCGCTGTATCGTAGAAAGCAATAGTCGTACCAAATCCTCGCATCAGCTTTGATCTGGATAGCTTTCACGTATTTGCTTTGCTTCATTTGTATGCAACTTGAACAGTCTTTACTGCTAACATCTCCTCTGCATTGAGCAAGACCATAGACTTTTTTGGGGTCTCTACCAGAGGAAGTAGCAATATCACCAGTCGAGGAAGCTTTAGAGACCACTCCAGCTAACAGGCGATCGATGTTGACAGATATCTGACTACTGCTATTTATGTTGGTGTTTTCATTGCAATAATTCCCCAAAGGTCAGCCCTGAAACAGCTTAAAAACAGTGAAATAAGAAGAATATATAACAAATTCATGACTGCTTTTCTTGCAAACTTGAACCTACACTTGTTGTTCGGCTCTCTTATTAATGGATAATGGCCCTCCGGACTTGAGGTGATGTAGATGTGGGAAATAAAGAGGTAGACATTCTTAATTAGACCTATTCATGGACTGGGTTGGATTCGTGTCGAGCTTAAGTATGATATTAATATTAAATATGTTTGTTCAAATTCGATCCTATCCAGTCTGAAATATAGATCTCGAATTTTGTCTAAATCTACTCATATTTGTAAATATAAAGCCCAAGCCCGTTTAGGCTCACTTATATTATATTTTGTTATAATTTATTTTTTTAAAAAAATATATTTTTTAAAATTTAATCTTTATTAATTTAATAATTTTCTTTTATTGAGTTTATAAATATAAATAATTTAACTTAGTTTTTAAAATTTACACTATGATATTATATATATGTATTGTTTATATGACAAAAATTATATAATACATAAAATATAAAATAAAAATATAGAATGTAATAGTAAAATGAGTTGGGCTCAAGCTTTGAAAGTTGGAGTCTAAGTCTGATCCATTTTTTAATCTGGCCTAATTTTTTTTACCCAAACCTATTTTTTGAGTTTAATATTTTTGCCTTAACCCTCTCAAATATCGGACAAACCTTTGAGTTTGTGCGGGTAACTCGGACCTTGAGTGAGTCTATTCTTGACTTTACGTGCTTCTATTTCACAAAAAAAAGTGGAAAACACGGGCCATTGATTCTAGAAAGTTTTTCCTGTCTATATTTTGCTCATAGGTTTAACAAAGTGAGTGTTTAATGTCCACTGACGAAGTGTATGGTAAAGTTACGAGTATCATCCACTTAAATATCCATTAATAGAATTGTACTCTGTTTCTCAGCAATCAAATAGTGAAGCTTCATAGAATAAAATAATAATTTTTCCTTCCCATTACTAGGCAGCTGGGAATCTAATCATTTTTCCACTATAAGACACAAGATATTTCACAGCCTTATGCAGCAGAATATGCCTCTCTGCTCCTTTCTAGTGAACCTCTTTTGCATGAACATTGTCGGCACTTCTGATGAGATCATGTTGTGGAAAAGAGACTGTTTTCTTCAATATATAACATTACTCAGCTCATATAGGTTGGATCGACGTGTTTAATTCATAGTATTTGCCAAATATTGGACAAATGTCTTTTGCTCCTGCTGTTGTTTATGCAGCACCATCAGGCAGTTGACAAAAAGCCTGATGATAGAGATAATCAATTCTTTCATTTATGCCTGAACACGGATAATTGCTCCACTGCAGCCCTTTTTGCTGCTAATTAAGGCACAGTTGCAGCATTTTCGAATAGATTTTCTCTGTTTGGTGCCCTTCATGTGTCCAAATAAAAGAACACTGGTGTTTAACTGTTTACAAACAAGAGGTAACTGGACAGCATTTCAGATCATATGCTTTCATTGTAAACTATTACTCGAGAGAGCCATAATTTATAGCTCTATTGCCATTCAAATTGATAAAAACTTCCAGGCTTTGGTTAACCACTATTTAATAAACAGTGTGGCAAAGGGGATAAAAAATGACGAGACTTGAACCCTAATGAAGTTGGAAGCAAACCTGCTGACCCAGATTTAACTGCCAGTTGCTGCCATCTAATCCGTTAATAGAACGAGCAGCACCAATTTCCACTGAGGTATATAACATAGTTAAACGTCGATATTTTCTCATTAATATAGGAATCAAATCTCTTAGAGCGCTGGTTCCCAGGTTTAATTCAATTTCAAATGATAAGAGAACGATATCAATGGTATTTATATCTACCCTTTTTGGGTCCCTGGAAAAGTTATGGAGATTTCCAGTAGCAATTGCCTGGCATTGAACATAATTCGTCTGAAATAGGCCCCTCACGCCTGTTTCATTGCAAACAGTGATAACTTTGTCTCAAGATTCCGAAATACTTGCATCAGCTTGGTTCGGACAATGTTACCGGATTTGCTTTGCTGCATCTTGGATGCAACTTGTGTAGTCTTTGATGATGTTAACAGCTCCTCTACACTTTGTCTGGGTTATTGCCATAGGAGGTAGCAGCATAAGCAGTCAAGAGAGTTTCAAAGACCAGTTTAGCAAGCAAGTGATCAACATTGGCTGATATCAGGCTACCGCTACTTGCGCTAGTAGAGCATCTTCATTACAAAAACTATCCTAAAGGATCTGCAGATTCTGCACTTAAAGTCCCAGAAACAAAAATAAAAAGAAGTTTGGATGACAAAATCCATGGTTTCGCTTCATTATTTGCTTGAAGCTTCATCAAATTCAGGCTCCTTGTTATTAGTCTTTAGAATTAAAAAATGAACTTGTGAAGCAATCATTCTTGACCAATTGTCCCATTCGGCAGTAGTCACCATCAATTCCATGGGAATCCAATATAATTTTATCGATAATTAGTTGTGTCTGAACTTTGAACTGTAATCGGTTTAAATGAACGAAAAAAATACATACATTTAAACACTCATAGTCGGTAACAATTAACAAAGGAATAAGTTAATTAGGGTTCATTTTCAACAATGTATACTAGATGATGTAATTTGCAAGGTAGAGGGAATAAAAATTGAATCTCAGAAAGAGTTTAAACGTAGACAAATTGGAAAGCAATGAGTAAACCACAATATGTGCTAGATGATGTAATTTGCAAGGAATAGAAAGAAAGAAAGAGTTTTGAGTATAGCAGACCCAGAAAGCAATGATTAAATGCTCTTAATTTGTTATTAAATAGTTTCAGTCTTCGGATGGAAGCAAATCCCTTTCCTGATAAACATTAAAGGTAGCTTAATTGCACATGGACTCTATATTTAAATTTAGTTGATTTCAATTAAGTTTAAAAATAAATTAATAAAAACTATATATATATATATATTTAAGTTTAACCTGTCTAAAATTTAAATATGTAAAGACATTTGTAATTCTTCTCTTATTCTAAAAGGCGTAATTCTTTTATATTAACAAAATTGTTAATTTAAGAATTATAAAAATTTTTTTAATACAAAATAGATTACTAAAATGGGTATTGCTAGAGGATTACTGCATGATCAATTAAATTAATTCCAAATCCAATTCAAAACATATTTATGTAGTTGACTTTTAATATTTTAAAATATACAGTTGTATATATGATATAAATAATTTTTGGCAGAGAGAAGAAATTATATTCTTGATTAGTAGATAGAACCAAGCACGCAACTTTAATAAATGAGAGTCCGGAATTTGCATTAAATTACAAATCCCCAAATATAAACAGGAGAGGATATGAAAGCATTTGCTTCCTGCATGATTTTGAGTAAAGTTTGTGTGAGAGAACCCTTAGTCTTCTACCAAACTAAATCACGTGGATGATTTGGAATTGGATTGGATTGGATTGGAATTGCCATTTGTTTTTATACATTCGCAACATGAAAAAGGGGAATAACAAGTTAAACCTTGGCACTTGCCTTCGATCGCACTCTAAAATTCAAAGTTGAAAATCATCGCCATAAATTAACCCACGTTACCAATTTTGGACGAAAGCTAGCGATTGATCCCAACAAAGAAAGCACGTTAAACTTAAATTGAATGATAAACAAAGGAAAATCATATTAAATATCTGCCATCTCCATGCAAAAAGAGACAACTAAAATTAGCTAACATAGTACCTAAGAAACATAACCCCCTAAAGTTAATGTAACATCCTTAATCTTACGTTAAATATATAGATATATAAAGATATTTAAATTTACATTTATAAAATAAAATAATGAGATTTTTAAATTATAATAAATAAAATGTTACAAAGTGGGTACGAATCCCTGCAAGTTCAATAAATCCTTTTAACTCAAAGCCCACGCAATTCCACTATTCCTATGAACTCTTCCAAGAAAACTCACCAAAATCTGTCAAGGGATCAAACCCACAGTCACAAAGCCCATAAATCCCAGAAACAAAACGAAAATCACCGCAATTCTATCAAATCCCCGCCAATTACGCAGCTTGCTGTGGCTATCATTTTACTACTCCTTTCCCAGCTTAAATCCTGAAACCCACTTAAAAATTCACATTTCAGACAAGCAACACAGGAACCCATTTCACCAAAGCATCAGCAAAGAACATTCCAAGACATGGGTGGCCAAGAAGACGATGGAGCGGTAGGTGAGGAGTACTTGTTTAAGATCGTGTTAATAGGTGACTCAGCCGTGGGAAAATCGAACCTTATGTCACGTTTTGCTACGAACGAGTTTGACAATAACTCGAAGGCAACTATTGGAGTAGAGTTCCAGACCCAAGTTGTGGAAATCGATGGGAAAGAAGTTAAAGCGCAGATCTGGGATACTGCCGGTCAGGAAAGGTTTAGAGCAGTTACTTCTGCTTACTATAGAGGAGCTGTTGGTGCTCTTATTGTTTATGATATTAGCAGGCGGAGTAGCTTTGACAGCATTAAACGTTGGCTTGATGAACTTACCAGTAAGTTTATTTCTTAATCTTCTTTCTTTTTATTTGTAATCTTGATTTCCCATGACTAGTGATTGAATGGTGTAATGCATTTAAGATTTGAGAAAGAGAGGAAGTTATAGTTTTTTACATTCTTGTTCTTCAATTGGTAAGAAAATTAGAGCTGAATTTGGAATTAACGGAAATATTTGGTTGAATTTATTGTTTTTGCCGTGGCAAGAAAGTAGAATTGAAATCTCTGGAGATATTGTTACTTTTAGCAATCATAGGGAGGTTCTATTAAAGTAAATTCCTAAAATGCAGATCCAAGTGGTGATGACAAAACCCAATTTTTCCATGATGTGTTTCAGTGCGGCATAAAATTCTTTAGGGTTTTCAGTGATCTTGACTTCTGACTGTTGCAAACTTTTTTAATGGCTAACAGCTACTTTTCCTTTCTATTTTGATTAGGAAAACGCGTCACGGCCACCACTATTTCTTTTTGAGTATATGCGCCTCGCTTTTTCGACGGTGTCCTTTCGTACATCGTCAAAAGCCCCTTTCGAGATGAACTTCAAGCTTAATTTAATTATTTTATTCATAAAATATGAAATTTAATAGATTTTAATTTAAAATTTAATATTTATTGTTCTTTTATTCATGTATAATTTTCTTTATACCCAAAAAGAAAAAAAACTCCTTTTGATTACTGTGCAAAAAGTTAGTATGCCTTGGCTGGTGCCCGACTGCCCCTTGTTCCTCGTAGTACGAGAAAATTATTGCCTTTTGCCCTTTCATAGCAGCAATCGTTAATGGCATACACAATCTTTTAAAAATTACATCTTTTGTTGTAGCTTTCTTTTTCTGCTTTGTTTTAAGGAATAAAATAAGAATGTTTAGAGGGTTAGTGGAAAGTTTTTTAACTTCATTGTAATTATTCATGCAGCTCATTGTGATACTACGTTGACAAGAATGCTGGTAGGGAACAAATGTGATTTGGAGAATATAAGAGATGTCAATGTGGAGGAAGGCAAAAGCCTTGCAGAAGAAGAAGGCTTGTTCTTTATGGAGACATCCGCCCTCGAATCTACTAACGTTCAGACTGCTTTCGAGATTGTTATCCGGGAAATCTACAGCAATATGAGCCGAAAAGCCCTAAACTCCGATGCATATAAAGCCGAGTTGTCTGTAAATCGAATAACCCTGGTCAAGGATGGGGCCAAACCATCCAAGGAGGGTTTCGCCTGCTGTGCTGGATGATGATCTCTGGTCTTTCATATTGCAGACTCTATTTCCATTTCCCATTTTACTACACTTTTATCCTGGCGAGTTCCACATGATTAAGTTTGTCAGTTTTGGTGTAAAATAGACTTCATTTGTATTCTTAGATGTACCATTTGCACCCGTTACTTCCTCATATTCCAGTGGGGGGAAAATCTCTTTAAATTGACAGATTCGACAAAATTGCATGCTTTACATCTACCTCTTTTGCATACCGAGAGATTTCACATGTGGGAGAACCTATTTATTATTGAAACTTATTTTACTCGAACTTAAGGATGAACATTGGATATGAATATATGTTTGATAAGGTTATATTTAATTTTTTAAAATTTTTTATGTAGAAGATCGTATTTTCATATTTATATCTTAATATATGTCAGATACAAATACTTTAAAGAAAATTAAATCTAAGGATAACATAGATTAAAAAGGAAAACAGGCTTGAACTTGTAGGTTGATGGCGCATCTACACCTCATGCAATGTGCTTATTCGGTTGATGCCTCCAATACACATTTTGACAGCTGGAATTAGTTATAAGAACAATCTAACCCTTTGGGAATATTTAGTGACATACAAAAAGCAGTTCAGTGCAAGCCAGCCAGACATTACGTTTCATGGATGAAAGCTACATCACCTCAGATTCACATCTTCGAAAACAAAAATGTCTTCAAACTTCTTTCTTTACCTAAAGGTGATCCGAAGGCAAAAGACAATGTGACATTCGGTTGATGAGTTGTGATTGCACTCTATATTTGGACTATGTGATTGCACTCTATATTTGGACGGAAGTGATTACAAATTGAAAGAGACGATCTAACACCAAACCAAGAGTCCACGTCAATTTGGGATATGACAAAATTTTAAATGATGGCCCCAATAGTTTTCTTTTCTTTTTTTTTTTTTCTTGTTTAAGTTCAAGTCACATTGAACTCAAAAATTCATTTTCCGAGTTAAAAATATTTAAAAATATATTTTTATATTGATATTTATATATTTTATAATTAAATTTAAATTAAAAATTTACGAAATAAACAATAATTTGTTGAAACTTATTTGTCTTGACCTGACAGATAACTTAATTAATGGATAGGTCTTTACTTCCATCTAGAGCTATAAATATTTTTGTGTATCGGCTGACTCTTTTTTCAATCAAATATATACCAGAATTGCAACGTAAATACCAAAAAAGAACGAATATACTGACCACAGGAAGGACTCTAGCCCTGGCTATGGTAGGAAAATTGACGTCGGTTGCAGTATAACTGCAAGAACCCAAAGGAAAGCTTGAAGAACTTTCAATAAACTTAAAACAGTGTACGAGAGAGGGTGAGCAGAGCAGTAGATGAAGGAAAAAAGTTCATATTCACCAGTTCAATATTACAATGTCTTCTCTACAATGCAACTATCAGTCGAGCCAAACAAGTATCAATAAGTTCTAATAAATTTATATGGACAGAATGAAAAAAATGGCCCGTCAACGAATGGCACCTAAGAGTTCATGCTACTAACATCAACAAGTATCTAAAATGGTGGAGAAAACATACTTGACTCTTCCATCAAAGAGGAACTTGCTGCCTTGAATATCATAAATGTATATATATATATATATATATATATTATGGAGACCCAAGGTTCCTTCAAGGTTTCGTCAATGCAGATGCTGCACCCATGACAGCAGCCAAGATAATACCCACACAAGCGCCAAAAAAGGCACCTACAGCCGCAGACGTCAAAGAGGATGCCTTGGCTTGAAAATCCCTCTTCCTACCTACTGCCACAGCATGCCATTGCGCCAACTCCAATGAAAGCCTCTCTCCGGAAAGTTCCTTCATCTTGACATGAAACTAAGAAACTCAAAAATTATTCATTAACAGATAAAACTTAATAAAGCAGCAAGAAACCAAATAAAGTAGCAGTATAGCAATTAGCAACTACATTGTGTGAGTATCAAAAACAACCTGTGACTCGCTGTTTATATTTCTTCTATACTTTGAACAGTATGCAGATAAAAGTAGCTCAAAGTTCATCCTACTGATATTAACTACTGAAATGCATATGGGCAAATATGCCCGAGGAATTCATTTATAAACTTTTAGAAGAAAACTACTGGGTCATATCCTGAGATGACATGTTATATTCACCACAAACATATTATTATTATTTTTGGTGAGGAATAAGGAAATAGTAATTGTTCAAAAACTGATGTCCATATAATGGGATGGAAAGGAACCCATTACCCTGCACTGAAAGCAAGCTGTCCGGTTAGAAGTACGAGGGTAGCAGAATAAAGGCATTTCCATTATAGGTTTGCAACTTCATTACAGCACATAGATCCTGAGATTATATAGATTATGTTTTTCTTCAATAACTATTATATCAGGCAAACAATAGAAAGGTCAACCGTGTTTTCAACTGCCTACCACCAATGCAGTTAAGACACAGAAGAAGTTGATGATATCAAAGCCAATACGTACCCATGGAAAGTTTTAGTTTTCTATCACAAGATCAATAGCTACGTATTTTTTCTTTATTATTCGTCACTTATTTTTTATTTTTATAATAAAATAAACCAGGAGTTGCCCTTCATGAACATGGGTAGCCACCCATTGCATGTTGTTGCTTTCCTTATACCCAAAACAATAAATAAATAAAGTGATATTTTCGGAAACCAAGGAAGAAGAAAAAAATTGAACAAAATTATTTTCTGTCCGGGTTCCTAACAAGATAAAAACAAAGGACTATATTTCCTAATGAAAAAACTCTTATGATCAAAGTAAATTTCCAAAGAGCATTGCCTAAAGCTTTTTCTTTCTTTAAATTTTTCTCTTTTTTTTTAATTATATTATATAGAATACAAAAAATTCCTTCTGGGTTTTCAACTTTTGCCTGACCACAACCACGGGCGTGATTCATGAAGGCTGGATGGGGAGCAACATTGTTTTCTACGAAATTAACATAACAGTTCCATCATTCTGGCCTTCGGCCTTCCACTGTTCTATAGCTCATTGTCCTCGCGTGGCCCAAATATCATGATTAAAAGAATTTAGGGAGGCCCCTCGCTAGCCTCTAGCAAGTTGCCCATTTTTGTTGGAGCTAAGTGGAAATCGTAGATTCTAAGATTTTTAATGGCTGTTCTGTCCCACATTAATGTGTTTTCTCTTTTTTTTTTTCGTATTTTATTAAAAAATTAAAAAATAAGAATGAAAAATTACTGTTAATTTAATTTTAATAAAATTTAATGCATATTAAATTCATTTTAAAATATTTATAACCTAATCCCACAAAAAAAAATTACATTTTTCTTCTTTACTTGTAAATGTAAAGTAAATTAAGAACTTTACAGCTTTTCTGGCCATTGAAAGTTAACTGCAGAAAAAAATCAGATTATCTTTCTAATTGCTGAATTATTATTTACTATTATTATTATTATTATTATTATTATGATTATATACTTGTTCAAGGTTGGGCATAAGGCATTGGCTGGGTTATTGCCAACTATATATTGTAAGTCATGTCTATTTTATTACCAATATATGCCATTTGGTGGCTTTCTAGTACCCACAAATATGGATTTAGACATGATACTTTTTTTTTCTATTATGAAATTGGATGTTTAAAAAAATGGCTGCAAACCTTAAATTTCAGAGTTTCCAGGATAAGAGAAAGAGATTTGTTTTATTGATTGGATAACTATAAAAGAAATCATTAGAAAATTATTTTAAAAAATTTTAAAAATTACAATCTAATATAAATTAGTATAAACCAATAAATATTGATATTAAATGATGCAAATTAATTTAATCAGAATAATATAATATTAATATTATTTTATTTTATCTTAAAATCAATGGCTGAAAAAAAAGCGATTACACCGCCAAAAGCACCTCACTAATTTTCTTGTTTTAGGTGAAGGAAGCAAGAGGCAACCTCCGCTGGCCAACAAGGACCACCCCAACAGCCGAGCAGGCCGAACCAGTGAAACTCAAAAAACGAAAAAAGAAGATGGGTGGGAATTGGGAAATCAGCATAAAATGTTACCTTTTCGAAGAGTACATTGGATCTAGGATTTTGGGCAAATGATGAGGCCTAAGCCATATGTCATGATGCGTCATGCCCATCCACCCCAAATTGACTTGGTCAGTCTCCTTACAATTTACAATGTGGTAGTCGGTCAAAAATCTAGTTCCCACCATCGTATTTTCTCGTGGATTAGATTGAAAGTAATGAGTCTTCGAAAGCTAAGTGTAAAAAAGACTACCGAAAAGCATGACTTACTATTGTAGTTGCCATTTACATGGACTCATAATAGCCAGAGAATAACCTTAGTCAAATCAAATTTGGAATATGGTGATTTTCAGGTTTGGTTCAAGATTCACACTCACAACTCCCACCAACCTCAAAGAAACTACTTAACAAAGACTTTAAAGTCGTCAATCGTCATTGTTTTCTTTGTTTTTGGGTTGGTAAGACTTTAAGCCTTTAGGAGTCATCCTTTCATTTCTTTGCTTTTTCTCTTCTTAATGGCCAAAGATTTATGATTTCCTTTTTCCTTTTTATTAACTCAAAAAAAATTAGTCTAATAATTCAAAATAAAAAAACTATATAATATAATATCGTCATCTAACACTTAAATCATTCTAATAAAGAAAGGGATTTAGTCATAAAATAGTATTCCAGTGTAGTGAAATATATGTGATCAAAAATCTAAATAAATTTTAAGATGTGATTTTTCTTTTTTAAAAAAAATATTACGTGAATGTATAGCATGTCGATTCTTAATTCATTAGATTAACAATTGTCTTATAATATAAACTATATAAATACAACAATTTCATATAACTGTAACATGAGTTTACCTATTTTAATTTAGATAAAATGTTAAAGTGACATTCAAATAAAAGATAAATAATGTAGTAAATATAAGAAACTTTTATAAAATGATAATTAAGTAATTCTTAACTTATTCTTATAAGTAACCATTAAACAAATTCTATTTTAAAACTCATAGAACAAGCACTCGAGATAAACTTAACAATTCATATACTCATACTACATTCACATATTTTTTTTGTATTTATAAGATTTTATATTTAATACAAATTTTAATACGTATTCATATAATATCTAATATAGGCTACGTCTAACGCGGGATCTTAGAGATTGACTTTAGCAAAGGGGTCAGCTCCAAGTCTCCCATATCCCACAAAACACAAAGCAATGACAAAGGTTTTAATCATATGATTTATGAGATAAAAAAAAATGTTAGGATTTTAGGCACTGAAGTTCTTAGTGTTCTTCTCTCCTCTTCCATTCACGCGCAAACGGTTAAAGTTTCACTATTATTTTTCTTTGTTTTAGTAAAGTAGGCACAATTTTCTTCCCTTTTCGTTGCTTTAGCTGAACTAATAATAATTAATTAAATCTCAAATAATCTGCAAGCATGGTTGGTAGCAACTAGCAAGAAGAAGCAGCTGGCTTTTTAAGAGTTTCAAATTTCCAAATCCTAAGTGGATCGAAGTTTCCCATATCATAGAACGTACATGTTAAATTCAATTAAATATATACAGGAAACAAGACAACTTTTATGTAGATGATGAAGTGGTGACTGGTGAAGGCTAACAACAATGTGCAAATAGTGATCATTAATAATTAAACAAAAATCACTTTCTTATATAATTTATATATAAAAACATATGTATGAAAGAGAATTCACTATGATATTTATAAGTGTCCCTTGCTCTTTTATTTAAGCTTGTTATGTTCGTAAATAAATCTTATTTTGTAATCAACTATATGATTGTTAACGTGTGTGCATGGACATGATCATATCAAATTCAAAGAGTACTTTTTTTTAAATTGAATCCAATTCGAATATTTAATTTTACTTTTTATTCATTTTAATTTTAAATCTATGAAGACTGAATCATTCAACTTTTAGAATAAAACTAATTCACATTAAATGTTATAGTAAAAAGACCACCCCAATACTTTAATCGATAATTCAATTCTTTCGTATTCAAATCATACAAATACATTCTTGGCCAGAAAAAAAATATCTTAGCAATATAATAAGCCAGACCAGATCTAGCGAATTTTATGGTTTGCGTGTAGTCCAAGTGATGCATGAGGCACATCGCCAAAGACCCAAAGGGTCGGACTACTTAAAATGGGATTTTTTTTTTTTCCTAAAGATTATCTTTAGATAGAGGCGAAATTTTGCATATATATATGTATGTATATATATATATATATTGCATTTATATATTTTTATATATTATAATTATATTTAAAATATTATATATTTAAAATTTTTTAATTTTTTAATAATTTATATTATATAAATTTTTATATTTTAATTATTTTTCGTATCATGAATAAAATTATTAAATCTCTATTTAAATATATTTTAAAATTAATTAAGATACTACTATAACAATAGGTTATAGATATATATACACACACATATTTCATGAAGAAACTCATTGCCAAAATACTTTAAAAAATTGAAAAGCACAGTAAGCAA
>JAQSVH010000012.1:13157013-13181946 GCA_029448705.1 Adansonia digitata
AATATATTAATTCAAGATTTCATATAAAATAGTTTTTAATTTTTATTATTTTTAAATAGTAATTCAAGATTTAATATTAAATATAATTCAAGATTTTTACTTTTTATTATTTGTAAATGATAAATCTAGTTTAATACATAATATTTTTATATTTTATTAGTTTTTAAATATTAACTCAAGATTAATAAAAATAATTTTTAATATTTTATTATTTGTAAATTCTATTTTAATATATATATATTTTATATATTTTTATATATACAGGAAGAGTCGGTTTCATTAAGAATATAGAGAAGAGCAATAAAAAAAATAAAATTAGAGGTAAAAAGGTAATTAAAATTTTTATGAATAATTTTAATAATTATTTCTTTTTTTATAATTATTTTTTAGTTTTACTCTTTTTTAATAATTATTAATTAACTTTTTTTTTGAAATTTTTTCAAAGTTGTGTTGGGCCGATTTTCCAATAGGATATTTAGGTATTTAGGTATCGTCATTTAATTTGATAGATTTTTCAATAAAATTTTATAATTTTTTTATGTTAAAAAATTGTCATTTAATTTTTTTATGACGATTTTTCAATAACTTTTTAAAATTAACTTATTTCGATAAATAATCTGAAAACAACTTATTTCGGTAAATAAAAATTTTTTTACATTATTTTAATAAAAAAGCCGATTTCTTCTTCCTGAAAAAAAAAAAAAAAAAATTCAATGTTTAAAAGCTTTACCCATCGTTCGAAACCCAAATATCAAAAACATTAAATAATGGCTGGAAACTTGATGTTCATTCAGTTTCCATCGTCGGAAATTGGAGATTCCAGAATTTTAGTTTTAAAGTTTCAAAACTAAATACAAATATCTCAGAAATTAAAAGGAAAACAAATCACGTTTTTTAAGAACAAAAAATGAAAATTTTACCTCTAAAGTTATGGAAAAGAAAAATACCTGGAGAGCACGAATCCTTTCCTTGAATCAAAAGATTTTAAAAATGGCAGCTGAGATTTTCAGTGCTGGTTGCTAACACTAGAAATCCTCGAAGTTTTCCAGAAACGTTTTCAATAGTATTTATTATTATTATTGTTATTTTGCTGGCATGTTTTTTTGTGTTGATTTGAGTTCGAGTCCAATTGATACTGGAGCTCAGTGGACCAAGCCTTAAAAGCCAAAATCAATGACCGATCTTCTCTCCAAATTCACAGCAATTAAAAAAATAAAATCTCAAGTTTAAGTCCCTAATCAATTTCAAATTTTTTGAGTCAACCCGTCATTTTAGCTTCCAATTAAATCTTTATCATTCAACCCTTATTCAATCTTTGATTTCAAATTCGATAATTTTTTGAGCCTGTCGACTGCCATTTCAAATTTGCCTTCCTTTTTCTTTCTTTTTTTTTTTGTTTAAACAATAAAAATGAAAATAAATAAAATAAAATACGAGAATGGGTTTTTCACAACCTAGCTCATACTAACGTTGAGTCAAATGGCCCAAAAGGATCAACTCTAGTTCATATTATCCAAGCCCATGCTTGAGAACCAAAATCATTAAACTCGAATTAAAATCAGATGTCTACAAAGAAGCATAGTCGGTATCGTACCAGTATCGGTTGATACGTACCGGTTTCAACATATAATATTACCGGTGATAGTTGGTTTCATTTCGATCTTGGTTTCGATCTGTACTAGCCGTATCGGTAGGTACCGACCTGTTTCAGTGGTATCGACCGAAAATAGCTGTACCAGCCGGTACATAATATAAGTTTGTTAAAAAAAAGTTAAACCAAAATTAATCTTATATCTGATAAATATTATATATAATTACTCATAAATTTGATGAATCTTAGACATAATTACTCATAAATTTAATGATTATTAAAAAATTTTAACTTTATTACTTAACTGATATTGATTTTTTTATATTTGATGAATTTTTTTATAGAACATTATATAAAATTGATGAATATTTAATATATAAAATTTATTTAATCTCATTTATTTCATATTTGAAAATATTTTTCATATATATAAATTAAAAATATTCAAACTCTAATAAATCCGAAATGGTACACCGAAACATACTGGTACCAGTATGTATCTGTACCAAAACAAAAATGATACGCCCACCGATACGGTACTGACTACCTTGATGGAAAGCCATCTACCAGGGTCTCCACCGAAGACAAGAGAAACTGTTATATGTTATTAATTTGAATGACTGGTTATGTATATAGATATATATACACAGGTTGTAGGGTAGCATTTCACTAATCTTTCTGAGAATAATCAGAAAAGGAGATTTCTGCTTGAAGAGTGGAAGAAGCACTGGTAATTTTCTAATGTAATAGATAAAATTTTGGGTAATAGTGATGGCATATGTGTTTTTCTTGGCATAAGCAATTAATTAGGCACTGAAGTTGGGTAGCGCTTTACTGCAACCCCAATAATTCTCGGAAAAAATGGTATTCCTTGTAGTCAAATAATCCAGTTCAGCATCCATCAATGGAATAACACTAATAAATCTTAGATCCTTGAAAAGTATTTCAAGGACCGGTGCTAGCATTTTTGCTCATAATGGACCATGTCGGTCTTCCAATTAGTGACCTTTGTTGACTCCAATCATGACATCTGGTGGCCATTGCCCTGCTTCCTTTTTTGGATGAATCAAAGAAAATGAAATCTTTGTGTCACGTCATCCCCAGAATTTAAAATGCTGTCATATTACCGGTTATGGGTTGCTTTTCCTCGCAGATAGAAAGATTAACGTTTTAAATGGTAAGCCTATGTTTGAAAACGTTTTCATTGATGCTGTCATATCTTCCGCTTGTTTTATCCGCGATTTAGCATCATTTATGTCCTTTACCTGGCCCATCTTTTATTATATGAATATATATTTTGCAATGACAGAATGGAGGTGCACTAGCTGAATTTGCAGTAGCTAAGGAGGGTTCGACAGTTCCAAGGCCTCCAGAGGTATCAGCTGCCGAAGGTGCAGCTTTGCCAATTGCTGGCCTCGCAGCTCATCAGTCACTCACCCAGCATGCTGGGCTCAAACTTGATGGTAGCGGCCCGCAAGTAAACATCCTGGTTACTGCTGCTTCAGGTGGTGTAGGTCAATATGCAGTTCAACTGGCAAAGCTTGCAAATGCACACGTGACAGCCACTTGCGGGGCTCGTAACGTGGATTTAGTCAAGAGCCTGGGTGCTGATGAGGTTCTTGACTACAAGACTCCTGATGGGGTGGCTCTGAAGAGCCCTTCTGGTCGCAAGTACGACATAGTCATCCACTGTACAGCGGGCATTTCTTGGTCGACCTTCGAGGCTAATTTGACCTCGAACGGAAAGGTAGTAGATACCACTCCTGGTTTTGGTACTTTGATGAGTGTTGCTCTGAAAAAGGTCACATGCTCCAAGAAGCAGCTGATACCGGTCTTCACTGCACCTAAGAAAGAGAACCTTGATTTTCTTGTTAAGTTGGTGAAAGAAGGAAAGCTTAAGCCAGTAATTGATTCAAAGCATCCCCTAAGTAAGGCTGAAGAGGCGTGGGCCAAGAGCATCGATGGCCATGCCACCGGGAAGATTCTCGTGGAGCCCTAGTTTATGAAAAGATTATTTGATATACTTCCCATAGTTTATACTATTCAGTGAGTGTGGTTGCTGATGGGAGCCATGTGTATATTCACAAGTACTCAGTACTTTTGAACAATGCAAATGTTGATGCGAGTCTTTTTTATTTTATCTTTCTTGTATTTTGCTTGTAATTTAAACAATGGTGTTGAGGAGTTCATGTTGCTTAGCTCTTTGTTTTGTTATTAAATTTGAAATTTTTTGTTTAATGTTTTCGAATTGCAAATGATGCTATGGTATAATTCGGATTTCCGAATTGTGTTTTCTGAACTAATGTTTTTTCTGGTTTAGTAAGTACATGACTTAGATGGCAACAATAGATTTTGTACGTTAAAAAAGCCATGAATAAACTATTGATCGATGGGCTTTGCAAGATTGGTAAGTTCTATTGGAAATGCATCTTCAAGATCATGATTTCGAATGGTTGTTTAAAGACTCATCATGCATTCAACTCAGTTATTATTATTGATATTGCTGAGCAAAGAGTGCAAGTTGATACATTGTTTTTTGTTTGGAAAGATCCTAAAGCATGGTTTAGTTCCTTCTGTTGTGACTTACAAAATATTAGCAGGGATGCGCTTCTTCAAGCAGGCAAGAACGACCAGTGCTTGAGCATATAATGGAGCTAATGAAACAAGCTGTCTGCCTTCCAGATGTCTACCATCTATTGGATTGAGCTTAGGAAAGAATAATCAATCGAGCTCGACCTGAATTTCAAATCATAAGTTTCGAATCGAGTTTAAGCTCGAGCTTCTCACTAATTGGGCTTGGATTGGCTCCATTATAGCTCCATTCTAATCTTTCCTTGTTTCTTAATAGTCCAGCAGTTGAGCCCTCGGCTGTTAACTCAGTGGACATTCAAATTAAGAAATTTAGAAAATCACATGACAAGATTACTTTCAAATCATGGTAATTATTAAAGATTTAAATTACGATAAAAAATATGCATTTATATTATATTTATCATAATTGTAGATATAATAAATATTAGCATAATTAATTAAGATAAATATACTTTCTAAAGGAAATGGATATTGAAAATTCATTTAAGCTCCGGGTTGAAATCTGAGAAATCCAGTGGGCTTGTTTAGGAATTGAGCAATTCTCTAATTATGGACTTTTGCGAAGTGGAAGAACTTTTAGATGCTGAAAATCTTGGCCAAGATGTATTGAGACACAGTTTTATATGATTCTTGCTATGGCATGGTAATTTTTTTTCTTATGTTATTAGAGTGTTTACCCCTGGCCGCAGGAGATTTGAATTTTTTTTATAATATAATTCTACTAAATACTAATCATTTATTTAAATATTTATGTTTTAAAATAATTATATTTTTAATACAAAAATTAAATATTTTAAGTTACATCTTTCTCACAAATAAAAAACTTATTACTAAATCAAATTTAAATAAAAATATAAAACTATATAATTTAATTTTATTAAAATGAACTAACAAATTTATAAAAAATAAAACTTAAGTTGAATTTTTTACCCATTAGATTTTACTTTATTCAGTTGTGAAAGTTGAAATCGATTAGTTACTTCTATCGATTTTTTCCTCAAAAGATAAAAAATAATTACAAAATCCTTTTTCACATATTTTTCTATTTCTTAATTAATAATTATTTATTGTAATAACAATATATAATAAATATTTTAAATTTATTAGTTCATTTTATAATTCTTTGAAAAATAGTAATTATTTATTATAATTATAATTATAATAAATAATAAATAATTTTGGTTTATTAGTTAATTTTATATTCTGCTAAAATTTTTTTTTAACAGATAGAGATGATCGTGAATTGAATATCTATAATTTTTAAATATTTGAATACATTCAATTTATCTAAAAATTCAAATCTGTTTATTATCCGCTTAGTATTGAAATATTACTATCTCAATCTCCATCCAATTCAAAAAATAATATCCACCAAATATTTGAACCAGCTATCCAAATTTACTAAATCATTTTTTAAAAATAAAAATATAAAACTAACAATTACTAAATATGTAAATGGTTATATGATTCATTATCTATATAAATAAAGTATATTTGGATAATCAATTTGAATATCTAATACTATTCAAATTAAAATTAAAACAGATTCGAATAATTGATGTTTAAGAGTTTATATTCAAACTTACCGCAAATAGTAAGCTCAATATCTAAACTTATAATATTGGAATTTACAAAAAATAATTAAATAATATTAAATATTTAATTTTCTACCATCCCTAATCACAATAAATAAAAAAATATCTATTTTTATTAATAATTATTTATTGTAATCACTATAATTACACATATTTAAAAAGCAATAACTAATTTATAATTTTTGGAGCAAAATAAAAAAGGACAACCCTCAACTACTACACTATCCTTATGGGATGGGATCTTTTAATAGATAGTTATAGATTATAGTTTTAAAGCTGACAATTAATGCAAAAGGTTGAAACTTATACACCAAATTTAATGAAAAAATAAAACTCAAACTTTTAATAAAAAGTATATATGTATGTAACAATTAACAAATCAAACTTAAATAAAAACATACATCAATGTAATCAACTCATTGTATTTGTATAGCGAAATATTAATGATTTTTTTTTTTTTGAGAAATTAAAATTAACTTGGAAATTAATCTATTTATTTTTGTTGTTAAATTAAATTGCACAGTTTACCCGGTTCTAGAAGTTCTATGAGGTCAACGTGTCAGCTACTAACCACGAAAGCATGAATGCCCTATGCCCCCCCAGGTACCCAGTCAAATCACCAAGACGAACTGAACGGATCCTTAATTTCGATCCATGAAAGCAACGGGCCGGATCCTAACCGTGCCATTCACACGCCAAAGCCGCACTGAAAATTTCCCACGGACAAGAATACCCATACGCTTATGCTTTAACGACGCTGAAGTCCAGCACAAGGCACAAACTAGATGCGCACATTTAACTCACCGTCGTCGACCGCGTCACTCGTCCTCATCCATCCAGTCAGGGCAATATCGTCAAAGAAAAGTAATTCCGTAATATAGGAAGTAGTTGAGGGCTATTCTAGTAATTCGGATAAAAGTAATATTGTATCACCGCTGGGGACCACCTCTCTTCCCCACCACAAGCCGGCATTGTTCTACGTTTCAATTTTCAATTTTTTATTTTTTAAAAAGAAATCTAGAAAAAAACAATTATTTTTAAATTGTTATGATTATTATTATTATTTATTTTCTTTCGCTTCTCCTCTTCTTCTGTGGAATTCTTTTCTTTTATGGCTTCTGTGGTAATCTAAACTCTTTCTCTCTGAAATTCTTCCCTTTTCCTTGTTTTAAACGACATCTTTTATACATTGGCGATCTGTTTCTATTTCTTGCTTCCTTGGATAGTATTTTTACACTTTGGTTCTCGAATGTGAGTTTAATCTCTCTCTCTCTCTCTCTCTCCATCTATTCTTGGGAAAAGCTGTGTAATTTTGTGAATTCTAAATCGTTGTTTCGCTATAGATTTTTAAGCTGTGTATTTCTTTCCCATTGGAATGCAGTTGTAGTTTTTGTTTTGTTTTCTGAGAAAACAGAGAGGTAAAAGTTGCAGAAAGTTCTTGATATTTCTTATTAATTTTGCGCTCTTTAATAATAAAAATGGTGAAAAAGGAGACTGATTCGAATTCGGCTATGTTGCCTATTTGGTTAAATTAGGCATAGCTGAATGCTGTTGTTCGTGTAATTTTAAACGAATAGTTGTAGATTTGTATATATATTTTTTCAATAAAAAAGAAATATACGTCCCCTTTTCTCGGTGAGGAAATAGAAAGTATTGCTGAGTGTATTATTATTATTATTATTATTTGGCTAAGCACAGATTGCTGTTTGCATCCTTGTTTGTAATTTTTTTTTTCCCATTCGCATAGAATTTTCTTTAATTCAGGAAAAGGTCTCCCCAAGCCTCTTTTTTTTTTTTGTAATTATTTATTTTATTATTTTTGGATTTAAATTGATTTGGTTTATCTGCTTCGGCTTTAGAAAATCGAGGACTTCAATTGGTAAGCTGTTTTTTTTAATGCCTGTTATGAGTAATGATTGTGTTAGGTGTTATATTTTTATGGCTAAGCGGTTAAAAATCGATGGATTAATGACTTTACATGTAGGAGACCTGATTGAATTAGCTGATGCATTTATTGCAAAACTCTCCTTGTTTCGAAATCCAGAGAATTCATTTGTTGAAGGAACACTTTGTTTGATTAATGAGTAAAAGCATGTAAGGAGGGAAAGTCTGATGTTAGCTTGTGTGTTTCTGACTACTTAAAAATTGATAAGTGGCCTTCTGTCTACGGTTCTTTCTATGTCTAAATCACTGTGTTATAATTTCTTTGAGCAGAATTATGTTTTATATTTTTGGTACACATGCCTTATAAAGACCGAGTCTGCCTATTGCTGTCTGTCTAATATTTTTGTCAGTGTTCCTTCTTTAGATTATAATTTATGACAAACAATTTAATTGAGTTATATTGATTTTTGTGTTGACTTTTTACAGCCCATCCCTGGTTTTTTGATATATGGGGAATCATTTAAGCTGAGTGTAAAGAAGATGGATTAATACATGAAGTTCAACTCTTATACTAGAGTTCTACTGGAGGTCTCATAGACTCATTGGTTTTAGATGATACGAGTTGGTTGCAGCTTGTAGAAGCGGCATTTGAGAATGTTGATAATTTTCTGGCTGATATTCAATCATTCTTATAATGAGAAGTCTGTTCCTGTCAACATCATACATTTCATGCTACAGTTTAGCAGTAAACCGTATATACAAGCTAGTGATCTAGCCTACGTCGATACAGTCGACACCTCTCTTGGAGGTTGTTAGAAGTACATTGACAAATTGTTGATTGTCATCTGCTACAACTGAAATAATGGAAAGGTTAGTTTCTTGCCATTGCTCTTAATATTTGTAAGTTTGTCAGGTTTTCATTTGAACTCTTGTATGACTTTAGTCCTACATCTTGGTGCTTTGTCTTTTTTCACTTAGGTATAAAATTTTAGAGGAGCTTGGGGATGGTACCTGTGGTAGCGTGTTCAAAGCCTTCAATATTGAAACTTTTGAGATTGTAAGTAACTTTTACTCCACCGGTTGATTTTTACCTTTCAATTTACATAACTACGTTATTTCTTTTTATTCGTCATTAAGATATGTTCTTGTGTCCATTTTGCATCAACTGTGGTTTACGTTATTCAATGATTAATGTTTGTATTCTTGTTTGGTCTCAAGGCTAGTTCAGCATCGCTGCTGTAAAAAGTTTGGGGTGGAAAAGTGTGGTTGAAAAATGCAGTTAAGAATTTTTAAATGTTTGGCATTGCTGTGAAAAAATATTGTGGTGAATTGAAATATCAAAAAAGATTACATAAAATAATAGTTTGGATGTGGTCATTTTATGCCAAAAGCCAGCTTCCAAACTGCAAAAGCATTGTATTTTGGCTTTTCTGTTTGGGTTATCAACCTATGATTTTAAATGCTGAAGTCAAATTATTTTACTTGTTTGGCATCAATGTTGTGGTGAATTGCAGTTTTTGGCCTCAAATGCTGTGACGAGCACAACTTAGAAAATTATTTTCACTATGGGGGAAATCTACATCAATTGCATCTATTTGTTACAAGCAGGATATTTATACATTGTCTCATGCTGTGTTTGAAATTACCTCATTGCATTAGAGATAACAAATGACATATATAGGATCAATTTAGAAGTCACTTTGTGATCTTGAATCATTAAATGAAGTCTATATTTTTTACTTGGTCAATCTTTCATCTACCAGCTACTAGGTTTTGGGGTTTACTTTAGAGTTTATATCTGATTTCTCATTTACATTAGGATATCTGAACCTCTGATGATCCCTCTGTCTCTATGCACCTGGCTGTGTATGCATCCCGTCCCAACCCCTTCCTTGTTGGAGGGGGCCGGCAAGCATTTTTAGCTGTCTGTTACAAGAAAATTTAAAATGAGATGTTAAAGCTCTAACTCCTAATGGGCATGTAACGTATGAGATGGAACTCTCTGCTTGAAACTTTGATTTGAAAGAACTAGAAAAACGGATTAGTTGGATATATGCTTGGCAAGAGATATTAGAGCATATTTACATGTAAGAGTAGTTCTTTGTGTAGAACCTTAGAGCATATGTATGTACATATTAATAGAAACAAGATCAGAAAAACTTAGGAGCTGAATAGAAAGAATATTAGTTGGTGTACTCTTTCAAAACTTTGATGCATTTGGTTTGCCTTGGAAAATGATGTCTGGCGTTGTCAACTCAATAGGGGTTCATCAACTGTGACAATGGTTATTACTCATTAAGAAGACCTTGGATCAGAAAACTTAACTCAGTCTATAGTGAGTGGTTGTCTGGTTTTTTTCCTGTTTATATTCCACTTTATGTTTCACCAAGAAAATAGTGAATTTACTAAATGTAAAACTTACTTGAGTTGCTCCTTATTGCTTTTTGTGAATGTTTCAATCTAGGTTGCTGTAAAGAAAATGAAAAGAAAGTTCTATTTTTGGGAAGAGTGCATGAATCTAAGAGAAGTTAAGGTATGCTGTAATATTACCTTGAATGTTATGCCTTTTACCTAAGCCTTAATCAGGAGAGCATGTTCCATTTATTGTATATCATTTATACACACAATTTTTTGATACTATGAGTAATTGAATCTCTGCAGGCCCTTTGTAAGCTAAATCACCCTAATATTGTAAAGTTAAAGGAGGTTGTCAGGGAAAACAATGAACTATTCTTCATTTTTGAGTACATGGTATGGGTGCTTTTCCAACTTCGCATTATTATTCAGTGAAAGCATGAGATTATGAAAATTTTTCATCTACTTAAATATTGTATCTTTGTTCTCTGAGATTATAATATTTTGTTGCTTTATTTTCATCGTTTTTGGTCAATACAAAGCCTGGGAATATGACTATGATTGACTGGAGCTAGGAACGTTGGAGAGGACTGGTCCATGTCTTAGTTACAAATGCCGGTTTGCAATAATTTCCTAACTAGGTGCTATGCTTTTAGGGTATCTGTTCATTTAGTTACGCTTGTTTAAAATTTGGAAGGCTAGTCTTTCTTTCACCAAAACTATGATGGCTGACTTTTGAAGCATTGTGGAATTGATATTAGTGCAAGACTTGTGCAGATACTTGCTTCACTCCCCTCTCCCAAACAACACAGATACACATGCACACTCTCTAAAACCTCCAATTTTGTTATCTCTGTTCAACCAAATATCATGGTTTTGTTAGCAATAAAGGTTTCAAGTGGCTGCATTTGCCTGCTGATCTTCTCACTGTTGACTGTGGTTCTTTCCTTTTAAACATAATGATACATTAATTGCTTACTTCTATATAGCTCATTGTAAACTGGTTATTTTGATCTTTAATTGAAGTAATCAATAGTGTGAAATGAAACGCCTTTCAGTTCACATTGTAAGAGCTTAATTTAACGTCTTTCTAGGAACATAATCTTTACCAGATCATGAAAGAGCGACAAACACCTTTCTCCGAAGCGGAGATACGCGGCTTCATGTCCCAGATGCTGCAAGGACTCGTTCACATGCATAGAAATGGATATTTTCATCGAGATTTGAAACCTGGTAAATTTTGCTTTCATGTCTGTGCATTATATGTCTTTTTTATGCATTGGATGGTGGATAACTTTAGAGTAACATATTTGCCTTTTTTTTTCTTCTTTTTTTTCTTTTCCAGAGAACTTGCTGGTGACAAAGGATGTTCTCAAAATTGCTGATTTTGGACTGGCGAGAGAAGTATCATCAATGCCTCCTTATACAGAATATGTTTCTACTCGATGGCGAGTAATTTTGTAGTTTTATTATCTCATTAACTTTGTATTTGTATTTGTTTATGTTCACACAATGTGACAACATGGGTGCTGTTTCACACACTGGTTTCTTCATAATTCTATTCTGTTCATACAGGACTAGTTTTCTCATCTAATGATTATCTTGGTTAATCATGTCAGGTACCGTGCTCCCGAAGTCTTGTTGCAGTCCTCCTCTTACACTCCTGCAATTGGTATGTGGATATGACTTGATCCATGTTTCTCTCTGTGTGTGTGTACGTGCACATGGTCTTCTAGTAGCTTTTACGGTGTTGTGGGACCAATCCAGAACTTCAGTTTTATCAGATAATGTATTTGTCATGTCAACTTGATTTACTGAGCTTTTCTTTTTTTCCATTAAGAGTAATATTTGAGATTTATCTATATAATGTTTTTTTTTGATTGAATGATGTCTGATAATGGTAGCACTTAACAGATATGTGGGCTGTTGGTGCAATAATGGCTGAGCTTTTCACTTTGTCTCCTATTTTCCCTGGTGAAAGGTGATTTGTTGTTCCAAGCTTTTGTCATTTTAGTTATGGTGAAAGATTTAATTAAGACAGTCCTTGTGTTTTTAAAAATATATCTTTTCTCACAACATAAATTCGCACAGGCTATGCAAATACTTTTATGTACTTGTATTTTCTATACTCTATACTAACTTCGACATATTCCTTATTTCAAAAAAAAAGTTATATTCCTGAAATTTTTGTATTCATGTTTTGGCCTTGGTGTGTCCTGTGACGATTGACTTTGGTAATTCTGTTTGATCTTTAGTGATGATTGTTAATGTTGATAATTTTAATGGCTTAACACTACTAGTAACCTAACAATGTATGCTAAGAAAAGTCACACACAATGTGGTTGATCTTTGTTTGTTCTAATGTTGTTTCTGCTTTACGTTTTCATGTTTTCCTTTAGGTATTTTTAACCTGGACTGAATTGATCCCGCCTACATATACATATCAAGGACCTTTTTGCTTAGGGAAAAATTATGGTGGATAAATTTTCTCATATTGTCCTCACTCCATGCCTCTTTTCCCATTCTATATATGCTGTTACATCTATGTACATGAACGTGTATGGGCATGCATGCATGACGGGAATGCGTAACTATAGTTTTTGAAGAGGTTACATTTCTTACGTTACTGTGTAATAGTCTTGACAGTGCTATAGTCCTAAGGCATTGAGGATGCTATTATGTATGTAAATGAATGTGCAAACATGTATCCATGGGAGGGGATGCATAACTATAAATATTGAGTAAGGTATATTTGTTACCCTTCTAATACTAATCTATGCGTTGCTGTGATCCTAAGAACATTGCTTAAATTGCAATGCAAGTTTTGTTAATGCATTTATCCAATATTTTTATTCTTGTTTGCTATTGATTCAGAATGCATAACTTTGCGGGTGTTGTATGCTCAGTTTTATTCTTTAGCTTTTACCACCGAAGTAAAAGAAACTTCTATCAGAACTTTTAAGGATTTTTTCTTATGTTAATACTTTCACCTCTTTGCAGTGAAATTGATCAACTATACAAGATATGCTGTGTACTGGGTGCACCAGATTGGACTTCTTTCCCTGAAGCAACAAATATCTCTCGTCTAATCAATATTAGTTATTCTGATGTAAGATTTTTTTTTTCATTTATTAGTTGTGCTATATTTTGACCTTTTCTTTTATTTTATTTTAATTTATCATCATTACTTTTTGGCAGATTTCAGCTACCAACATATCAGATATCATTCCCAATGCCAGTTTAGAGGCTGTTGATTTAATCACGGTGTGTATTGAGATTGACTAGCATTTAGCAAAGTGGCATTTCCTGTGCTATAATGCCTTACGTCCCCTGCTTTGACTGTCTGTAGCAACTTTGCTCATGGGACCCATTAAGGAGGCCAACGGCAGATCAGGCATTGCAGCATTCTTTTTTTAATGTAATATATGTGTTCTGGAGTTATTTACATAATTCTAGTTGTATTAGATCAATTACTAAAAAGTCCTGACAGGCGGATGCATGTGTTCCTCATCCACTACTGTATGATCCACTTGAGCTAAGGCTGAACAATATGAGTAAGTTTCGAAGTTCGCTATTAGTTCCCATGTGAGATTGATTGATAACATTTGCTTTTCACTTTTTCTTTTTCCTGGCTCACTCAATTAATGTTTTCTTGTACTATTCTGCAGGTTCAGAACCAAATCTTGAGTTGAATCTATGGGATTTTGACACTGAACCTGATGACTGTTTTCTGGGTTTGATGCATGCTGTAGAACCAAGTGTTTCGAACTTAGGTAATATTGTTGTACCTCATCTTTTTAGTTCAGTGGACTGCTGTCTTTTGTTATTTGCTGGTGCCCCTCGAATTTGGTTAAAGAACTGTATATATACATAGGTGGAATGGGCAGACATCTTTTGTCAACTCCTTCTGGGTGACTGTGGAGGAAGAGCGGTGTGGCGTCTTAGAACTTAGGGTTTGGTGTCTACTGCAAATAGTTAGGGAGGCAAGAGGTTCAGACATTTATGGAGAGTTGCAAGTAGATGAAACCTAGAAATTACGTATGCTGTTTTCCACTTGGAAGGGATATTCTGCAAGCTATGCAGTTCTCTTCTCTTGACCAACTGTTTATGCTTTTCATTATTTTTATTTTAAAACTATGCTAGCACTAAAATCCAGAATGGATATCTGCTGTAAGCATCTTCAATAAAAACATCATTGTTCATGAAGGTGATTTGATTTTTATGGATAAATTTCCACTTATTGGAACATCTCTTTTGTATCATCTTTCGTTGAATTCTATTCTGCCAATTCTATGTCAAAGGATTAACTTTTATCTCTTTTTTTTTTCTTTTTAAAAAAAAAGGAATGACTTGTATTTATTTCCCTGCAGAGGTGGTTCATACTGTCTCCCAAGGTATGGAGGTGAGTTTTGCTGCGTAAACTGAGCAAAGTTGCTCTTGGCTATTATATGTTTGATGTGGATCAGATTCTATACCGTTACAAAATTATGATTTACTGCTGAACTTCATGATGCAGAATTTACCGTTTTGTCCCAGGCTCCAAGATCATCCGGAGCAATCAGGTAATTTATATAATTCTCAAATCAAATATCCTCCAGAAGCAAAGGCTAAAGCAAGTGGGAATTGGCAATAGTGATGCATAAGGAAATTTTTTGTGAGAAATAGATCTTTTTGCTATGAATGTTAATCTGGATGCCATGCTTTTTTTGAGTTAAAGCTACCAGCTTGCTGAACTTTCCAGAAGTAACACTGTTCACACCAGTCGTTTCATTTAGACGGTAGCGTTCGCCACTAATGGAATGTGGGTTCTTTTTCATTTCCAGTTTTTTGGTCATTGCTTACTCCTACTGATCAAAACGGAAGTTGCACGCCAGTTGAATCCTCATTGTCTCTCTCGTGCAGGTCAGTTAATTCATTTAGCCTCACTCATGTTAGAAATTTTAGCATCAAGTCATAGGTCTATTGATAGTTTAACTGGAAATTATCGTGCCCCCTGGAGTTAGTTTTGGTGTTATAAATTTTACATTTTTTTCCAGTGGCAGTTCGATACAGCATGCACCAATTGGAGTTCCACAATCTGCTGCTGAGTTCGCAATCGCATCATTGCAGCCCAACCTCCTAGAACGTCAATTATTGGCTGCGTCATCCCCCTTCCAGCAAGGTCTTTATTACCTTTGACTGAGTTGATTGGATAATCTAATAAGGGGGTGGTATTATTACATTTGATACTGGTAAAGTTCCATTTAGCACTCATAGCTTTCGTCAGGCAATTGTTTTCCCCGGGATGCAACTTTTTCGGATTTCATCATTTCGAGTATAGGAAAATTAAACTATACTCTTTTACAGTCAAAGTTGGCGCAATATTCATTTTGTACCTTAATGTACGTTTTCTTCTATGCCAATATCTCTTTCTCTCAATATATAATGTTTAAATTTAGGTGAGGAAAGGGAATTGCGTTTCATATCATCGACCTTTTTTGAATTTATAGAGGTGAACTTAAACGAGGTTAACAAATCGAACGGTTGATGATGCGGGAATCCATCATTGGAAGAGTTTGGCTTTTGCCTTCGGGATTAGAGGTGGTGGAATCCACAATTCTTGTCTTTGTAGTCCTAGAATATACTCAAATGGGATACTCTAGGAGTGGTATTGAAGGGCGGGGATTCTCTTTTTGTAAGTTATGATATTAAACATTTCTCTTTATAGATGTCGGGTATGATGTTAAAAGAAATTATTTATATATATAGTCGTTATATTTATATCTGTTTCATGTTGCTCTATCTTATTTTTTTTAATTTAATGTTATAAAAATATGTTATAGTTTATTCATAAGCATAATTTTATATAGTATTTTAATATCTTTACTAATACAAAACTTTTAACTATGTTTGTTAATATGAGTCAAGTGATATTAATTTAATTAAAAAATAAAATTTTTTTTATGAGATCAAGATAGTATATTAACAGAGTTGTATAAGTAATTTAACTTTTTTGAATTTTTTTTAAATTACTTTTCTACTTTTTCACTATTTAAAAAATGTTACGTGTAGTTAGCCGACCTTTTTTTCATTTATATTTTTTTTATTTCACCTTCTTTTGTCTGTTTCTCTATTTAAAAGGACATAAGCAACTTCTCTTTTTCTTTTCTTTTTTTTTTTTTCATTTCACTCATTTTCGTTTGTGTCTTACAATCTAATATATAAGATTCTGGTTTATGTTTAATATATTTATATATATACTTCAAAATATAAAAGTTATATAGACAATATTTTAAAAGATAAAAATTAAAAAAAAAAATGTTGGATTGGAGAAGAGCAGAGCAACCATCTACAGAAACTGCCTCATACAGCCTTTCACTTTAAAAGAAAGAAAAACTTTTCATTCAGAACAAGTCAATAAGAAATTCACGGTGCAAGTTGAGTTTTACCATCTTTAGATGATTTTTCAGTTAATTATGCAACTGAATTGGTTTCATTAAACTCACAACAACCACACAATCAAAAACATTAGTAAGAGTGTAGATTAAAAGAGAAATTTTTTTTTTTTAAAGGGAGAAAAATAAAATTTTTAGAATAATTTTATTTTCCAAGTTTTATAATGATGTTTAAATTTCAGTATCTTCCTCATCACATGGAGATCTTTAGAAAAAAGAAATAAGTATGCCTAGACATGTAATAATGGAATCAAACGACTCACCCCTGAAATTTACTCCCAGAGGATTTAAGCTACAGAGATAAACAACAAAAAGAAAATTCTCAATATGGTGCACGTCCGAGAATAGATGGAACTCCTGACTCCAATAATCAACTGGAACATAACCAGGCCCCAGGCTTCATTTTTGTAATCCATGGAGAAAGTATACACCTGTTAAATTATACCATTTTCTGCACCGCTCCAGATTGGGAGACCGTGAACTTAGGCAAAAGAATAACCAGATCTTATCTCTGAAAAAGGAATTTCAGGTTATAACTACAATATTCCTAATGTAGTACTGTTTGGAATGCTCTGCAAAAACATAGACCTCGCAGCAGGATCTGTTGAAAATCGGCCTAGCACAGCGATAGTAGCTGTGTTACTGCCAAACTTCTCGATCCCTCTCGAAATCATACAGGTGTGGTTAGCCTCCACAACTACCATGATATCTCCACCCAAGATCGATGAAACCTTCTCTGCTATTTGCCTTGTCAGTCTTTCTTGAACTTGGAGCTTGAAGCCGTAAAAATGTACTATTGATTGCAAAAGAGACTTTCCAATGTGACTGAATCCTTTGGGGCAGAAGTATCCGATATGGACCACACCGTAAAATGGAAGTAGATGATGCTCGCATTGCGACCAGAATGATAGGTTCAACTCTGAATGTATCTGTTCATTATCATGGGAGTAGACTTCCCCACTAGGTTTAAGCCGATTGGTTATGCCACATGCAAAGCCATTCAGCTTCATCTCCAACTTTGTATTCTGAAAGTTCATCAACCACCTCACAAAATGGCTAGGAGTTTCTACAAGCTCTTTCCTTGATGGATCTTCACCCAAAGATCTGAGCATTGAAGCTACTGCAGCAACCATTCCAGGGTTGGCTGCTACGACCTCAGAGGAAATTTTAGTCGCAGAGGAAGAATACGAAGGGCACCAACTTTGTTTTATTGAGTCCCTAGTTAGAATTTTCTCCACAGTTACACCCCTGAATTTCAAAAGACCCAGAAAATCACTCCAAGCGTCAGCATTTTCATTTTCGAAAACCCCTGAACCCGAAGACACCAGCGCCTTTACCCATCCTTGATGCTTAGAGTCAAGAACGACTGACTCCAGATTTGGGAAATGAATATGCGAACACTCAAGTATCACGGCAACACCGGCTGGCTTGATTCCATGGTGCAGAGCTGAACATACTTCATCTGCTAAACGTTGTGGGTCTTGCAGTCGTTTAGCAAATATATCAGCTACTCTAGAGAGTTTGCTTAATCCCACAACCCGCTGACCAGATGGCACATAACCTACATGACACTTGAGCTGAAACGGGAGCAAGCATGACTCACAATATGAAAACAGGTCAAGATCTCGAACAATTACAAGCCCGCCTACTCCTCCAGCATGACCAACTCCATCATGCAAACCCACTTCAGGGAATAGAGCTCCCTGAACAATATCCTTTACTTTTCGTTTGTAACCTGAAGAAGGTAATAGAAATGCCTTGATCAAAACTTGGCACAAAATATGAGATTATAATGACATACATAAATGCATATGCATGTATGTGAGCAAATATAACATGTTCATGCATAACAATTCCAGATGAAGAGGAAAGCAGACACATTCTTACACAAATCAAGCAAAAGAACCTTATATTTATACCTCAAAAAACTTTGTACAAAAAACATATAATCTTGTATGATAATGTTCTATTGGAGCCTAAAACTTGCAAGATGACCCAAAACATAGTTAATTAATCAACCCCAACAAAGTCATACTTAAAAAATCTTTCACTTTCATTTCGGCTTATTTCTAACCTGTAAGTCCCAATCAGCCCAAAAAAAAAAAGTAAGAAACTAATACATGGAAGCCATTTGCATGTTGGTTTATCAACAATAACAAAACCTTGGAACTGGACCAAAGAGAAGACAGAAACAACTCGGTGCTTATTGATTGCAAATTATAAAACGAAACTAAAGGAAAAGCTAGCTAAAAACAAAATCTTTATTCCACTTTAAGCTGAACCAGGCGCCAAAGAGTAAAAACTAAGTAATTAACAGCCTTCTTGAACCCGATTTGCATATCATAAACTGAATAAAAATGCAGATCTCAGAAAAATTACTTTAATTACTATACTATAAAAACTAGAATCTGGAAATATAAATAAAGAAGCACCTCTTGTTCCTTCTCGAAGTGCCTTGGCAACACGAAGAGGAGTTTTCTTAAGACCTTCCCTTTTGACATCTTCACCCAAACCCTGCAATAGAACTTTCACAGCATCCTCAATAGCTATAGTTTCAGGCTCTTTATCTAAACCAAGGTTACTTACATCCAGCTTCATTCCATTCTCAAACTCAAGGCATAAATGGCCCTCATCCAAAGAGCCCATTGACAGAACTAAAAAAAATAGAAAGAAGCCAACCTCGATCCAAATTTTTTTAAAAAAAGTTATAAACTAGTGGAAACCCAAACCTTGAATCAATCAAAAAATCCACCAGAGAGCCAGAAAGTTGATTCAAAACCAAGATTCTGAAAAGAAACTTGCAAAATCCGAGGCACCCAGATGTAAAAAAACGTAAAAGAAAGATGTGAATAAAGACAGAAAGGGATAAGCCGAGGAAATAGAGGCAGGGGAGGAGTGAGGGCGAAGCGAAGTGAATGGATACGTAGGGTTGCCGTTGGTCTATGAAATGTGTGGATCTTCTCTTACGTTTTTCCTTTATAACATATATTTTCCACAGGGAAAGCGAAGGGTAGGGCCAATGAAGGTTCAGAGGCGGTGAAAATTAAGACTGATGAAATTAAAATGAGTGGAGATTAATTATCATCGGGTAATTTGATACTGTAAAATTTGAAATTAAAACAATTGATAGAATGCATTGGATTTGGATGCCTGTCAACCTGATGAAATATGATTAAAATAATAAAAAAATCATTAACGATATTATCTTTATATAATAGGATTTATAACGCAAATAAAAGATTATAAAATAAAATAAAATATATTTACATGTTTTAAAAAAAATTTAATATTTAAAAAACAATAATATTATAAATATTATAAACAAATATATATATGAAATACAAAACATAGAAAAGAAATAAATTTAAATATAAATTAAAAAAAAAAACAGAAAACTATGTAACAGATATTTTAATTCAGAATAGATCCAGTGGAATCAACGACTGAAGCTTTTGTTATCTTTACAGAACCAATTGGGCAAAAGAAAATAGGAACAGAAGACAACGGTGGTGGCGGCCCTAGGAACATGCTCAAAGAGAAATTGAAGTTCTGGTCTTGCAGTACCTTTAAAAATAAAATTATTATTGTTATTATTATTATTATTGCAAGAGTGATTAATTTTTTTAAATAATAAAATTTGAAAAATATATTATTTTTTAATAATTTTATTAAATAATTTATTACACTTCATTTTTAAAATCAAATTCAACCAAATCTTTTAATAGCAGTATATAGATTATCGCAGCCCTGTGAAAGCTCTTTATAAGGCCAAATTTAGAGTTTGATTTTTGAGCATTTGGCGTGGGAAAAGAAAGAGAGATAAAGAAAGGAAAGGCAAAAAGGCAAAAGGAAAAGATGGATGGATGGAATTGTAATTTAATTTTTTTAGAAATATATTTAATAAATTAAAAATTAAAATTTCAATTATCTTTAAATTTAAAAAAAAAAAAGGGAAATGGGACCAGACTTAAAATCTAACTGGTAGGAAAGAGCGGCACATCTCAGTCTCACCAACCCACCAAACGAATAAAGAGCCCTCGAGTGTCCTTCCCGAATCTTTTGCCTTGTGCCAAGGAATATGACAAAATTCGCTAGCCTCATTTTGACTGTTGAAGCCACCTCGAGTAGTTGTAGGGCCTATTTGGCTATCGTGATTTTATGGTCATCGTCGGTGTATATATATATATATATATATATTTATTATGAACTGTCTTTTTCTTTCATGAATTTGGGGGTAGATTTCGTCCTTTGTTGTTTCTGTTAATAAAAAGAGTGAGATTGATGGACATGAAAATAACTAAAGCAAACAAATTTACTACTGGGGGAATCAACATCCAACAAGCTTGGGAAGGACATCGAGATTTTCAAAGATTTTTCAGCGATGCTTTTTGAATTTGATGATTAATTAATGCTAAAATAGATAGAATGTAACGATGAGGTTTGGCTGCCTTTTAATGCTTTAAAGGACCTGGATCCATTCCACTCACTCTTTTATCTTTACCATCATTGAAAGTTGTAGCTTTAAATCTATTGCAGCAATGGCCAAGAAATATTGAAATAAAAGCAACAACTATAATCAGGAAAAAAAAATTGAACAATTGTAAGGGATTTCTTTAATCAAACGTCAAACAAAAATGAATGAACGCTACAAGTAAGACTAACAGAAGCAGATTGCTCTCCTCTATTTGAGAAAATCTCATAAAAAATATATATACTGTTGAAGATCTAAGCAACTTCCTTGTGTGGGGAGACTCATACGGTTGATACAATCTATTTCTGTTTAATGTGCAGAACTTTTTAGTGCAGACATTTTTTTACTCTCTAAAGCTGTCATCAGAAAAATAAACCCAACTATGGTCCAGATTCTTCTAGAAAAGGCAAGGTGAAACAAGCAACGGGGCAAAGAGTAAGCTAAAGCTCAATATGTTGTCCAAAGTCTGAAGGAGGATTAGGGCCTGAGAGACTTCACTAAGCTATAAGCAAGCTTGTATTTTGCAACACATCTGGTTCAATCCTTGCACAGGCAGGCTCCCTGTGGATTGCTTGGATTCCAGCCTATGTGCTTTAAGGGTAGATCTTTGTGGCAGTGGCAGATTCCAATTTCTTAGGGCAACAGCAAGAACTACAGGAAGTTGATGCAGGTGAGAAGTCTGGCTATGCATTTTGTAACCTACCAAGCAGTTTTATAGGCTTGGACCTTGCCTGGACAGAAATTTCTAGTGAACAATGTTTGGAATGAAAGTAAGAGTGAAGAAGGAGAAGGTCATATGGGCAGGCTCACTTGGTTCCCTATTTATATACCTAAACACTCCATGGTATCTTGGATGGCAAACTAGACTCATCTCCAGGGGGATGGATATAAGGGGTAGTTGTGTCCCCTTTGTCAATTTGAGCGAGAGACTAAAAGCCATTTATTCTTTGAACGTGAATTTTCAAAGGCTGTACGGAAAGAGGCGCTTCAGTTTTGTCTGATACAAAGGTCAGTTATGAATTGGCAGCTAGAACTACAATGGGCGGCACCTACAATGAAGGGGAAGGCCGTAAACTCTATTGTCATGCGCCTGGCATAGAATGCGTATGTGTATCTAATCTGGACACAGATAACAAAATTCTGTTTCTTTAGATAATGAAAACCAACTCATCCAAAAATAATAGTAATAATAATGAATGCTACAGATGTTTGCATTTTGCACATAAGTATGATTTTAAATCTGGTACTTCAATCACTGGTTGTGCAATGATCTTGATTTCACAACTCTTGAAGGATAAGTTAAATATGACTTTGATTAAGGTTTGTATCAAAGTCAAATCAATGCCCAAGATTGGCATTCTTTTATGCTGTTCAATGCTGATGACAGAATGAACTCCAACCACACCGACGCTGACCATGTAGTTTTCTCAACTACATTCTTTTTTTTTTTTTTTTGGCTCTTGTTATAATGTCGTAATAGTGTTATTTGGCAGGCAACTTGATCACATTTGACTTTGGCCCAGGATATTTCACTTAGACTTTTAAGTCGAAGTGTGGTGTTAGAGATCCATCGATCTTATACTTTCCTTCGTTCGGTGACTAAACAAGTTGACAACAAACTCAATGACAATTTGATTATTATTGTTTGCCAGTTGCGGCCCACCAAGGCCAAGCAACCAGCTCTTCTTGGTTGGTAACAAATAGACAACATTCGACGGGAAAAAGGTTTGACGATTTAAGTATTATATTATTATTTTATATTATATTTATATTTAAAATATTATAAATTTATATAAATTTTAATATATTACTAATTTATATTTTAAATTAATTTTAATATATTTAAATATTTATATTATTTTAATTATTTTATTATATTATATTCATATTACGTACAATTAATTCATTTAAATCTGATTTATTTTAAAGGTCCCTTTTGTTAATAAGAATTAAACAAAAGCGTCCGACTAATGATAACGTTTGCCTCATGCTTTTACAAAACACCTTTCGTCATTCTTTAGAACGTGTTACCAACGGGAGGACAATGTTAACTTACTCAATGGTATACAGTCTAAATGTGCTAAATTAACATTAAAGGAAAAATCACTTTCAAAGCTTACATGAAGTATAAAAGTTTCCATATTATTACTATTGAAGTGTTATTATCTGACATCATTTACATAATAAATTACATATGATCTCATATCTATGTTGAACTTTTTTGCTTATCATTAATTAATTTTAGATTAAATATTTAATATAATATTAAAGGTTTCATGAATTACAAAAATTTATTTAGATGACCCATAATCTTTGAAGATCGATTGAAATTTGGTTTCACCTTTAAATTATTGTAGTTTATAAAATGACAAATCGTAGAAAAAATTTTGATTGGTTGAATTATAGAGTTTTTGAAATTTGATTGGCCACGCTACGTGTCTCGTCTTAATCTACCAAATGATGATAAATTTTCAATTAATTTAGTATGCAACACCAAAATATATATATATATCAATAAAAAAATTAAATTAAAAAAAAAAACTTTGAAGAACAATTGTCGCTTTGTGATTGGTAAAAAAAATTTTCACTTAAGCAACGTTTCGGGTTCGAATCTTGTATTTGAAAATATTCTTATTGAGAGAGCTCTACTCTTATTATTGGACCTTTGTAGTAAATCTACTCAAGGGTCGGGTTACCTGTTCAAACCAGAAAGTCCTCTCGATATTTGAGAGGATTTGGACAAAAATATTAAACCTGAAAAATGAGCTTGAATAAAGAAATAGTCCCGATTAAATATGGACTGGGCTTGGGTTCAACTTTTAAAATCTGAGCCCACTCCGACCCATTTTACTATTTATTATGTACTTTTTGTCATATAAAAAATACATATATATAATATTATAGTGTAAACTTCAAAAATTAAGTTAAATTTTTTATATTTATAAACTTAATAAAAAAATTATTAAATTAATAAAGATTAAATTTTAAAAAATATATATATTTTAAAAAATAATATGGGAGCTTAAATGGGCTTGAACTATCTATTTATAAATATGGACGGATTTGGATAAAATTTGAGGCTCATATTTTATGCCAAGTCGAGCTTGAATAAAAATATTTAATAATAATATCATGCTCAAGCCTAACTCAAATTCGATTGGGCTCGGTTCATGAGCAAGTTTCAGTCCCATTAGGCTTTTGAAAACCGATGATTTCACCCAAAAAAAAAAATGTTTGCTTTCTATAAATGTCCGTTAAGATTTGATTACATTTACAATTTGCTGGTTGGCAATCAGAAAATTTTGAAATTCAATACATTGATTAAAGAAGATTATCAAGTTTCATTTTCAACGAACAAATCTGTGATTTTGGAAGAACTAAGCCAAAAATTTAATTCAAAAGATTTGTTTAATAAATAACTTGATGATTTAGACTAGGCTGCCTACATATCTTCAAATATGTAATTAAGTCGTAACGTACTTCGTTGTTTTTATGCACTAATATTATCCAAGTTATCTTGTAACATAGTTAACCGAACTTTTTTTTTTTTGGTGATTAATTTAGTTAAAATAATATTGCTGATAAATTCTTGAAAATTATAATTTGAAAAAATTTAAATATATAATATCTTTTTCAAGTAAATTAATTAAATAATACCCATGAAAGAAATATAAGTAGATTGAAAATATCCCCAAAAAAAAAAAAAAAACCTCCTATCTTACTTGGGAACCCTCAAAATCAATACTTCGGCCCAACCACAAATTTACCTGTAGAACTTTGAGAATTTTGTTAGGTTAACCCATATTGATCGGCCCATCTTTAGATTGATCTAAAACTCCAGTTTATTAGCCTAAGTTTTGGGACTTTGGGCTCCATTGGGCTTGTTAGTAGGCAATAAATATTTGATATAAATATTAATATAGCCTTAAAAAATAACTAAAATAAAAAAGAACTTTAACAAATATTAGTAAAGTAGCCGTTAAAAACATCTAAAACGGCTTGCCTAATGTT
>JAQSVH010000012.1:13210082-13231284 GCA_029448705.1 Adansonia digitata
TTTGAGAGTGAGGCTGAATACTTTGGTTTTCTAATAATTAAATTCTAGTTGCAGAATCCTCCATTTTTGGGTGTATAAAAGCCCCTATTAGGGCAAGCAAAGATCAATCTTATTTATCATCTTCTTGTAAGGAGTAAACAGATATCTATAGTGTTTAACCCATATAAGTTTTGCATCATTACCCTGAGCTGATCATGGATCACCATTGTTATTATTAGACAGATGAGAGGCATGCAAGAAAAGATACAGCAAAACCCTGAACTTGTTTTTCAGGTCATTGGTTACCGTCCATGTAGTGCAAATGCCCAAAAACCTTTATTTTGGAAGATTTAATCCTTCTTGGTTAAGTTACATGCTAATTGTGCTCTACGGTTCCACCCGCTTTTTTTTTTTATTTCTTTTTTTTGGGGTGGGGGGTTGGGGGAGGAACTTAGGGGTCCATCTGCATAGATGCCCTGTATTCTATGCTCTTTTGATTTGAAGATAAGTATCGGCTACGAGTATACATTTAACATAGGTATATTTATGTTTTAAAACAATTTATATATTTGAAAGATCATGTTTTATACACAAGTCTGAATTTGTATCGAAGATTAGTGCAAAACATGAGTAGTTAAGAGAAAATGAAGAATCACAATACAATAGCAATCCAGTAAGTTCATAACATGATATCAGAAAATAATTAACATCCAAATCACAATCCTTACCCAAATAGTTGTTGGCTTTCTCGTAAGACTAGTTGAACAAACATTACGATTTATATTCAAACTCCAAGACACGCTCAAAAAGCCCATAATCCAAAGTCCCTCCGGCTGCCTCTAGCAAATGCCTGGATTTTCATAAGATGAGCTATCGGTAATAATCTGTCGCCATATCAACTTCATGAAGACTACCTCCAACAGATCATGGTTGGTTATAGCACTCACCCAATTTCGCAACTGCGATAATAATATTCGATAGCAACCTCAAGCTTCCACAGCTAGCTCATTATGTTGAGAGGGAGGGTGGAAATCAACTTATATCAATAGCAGGCTTTTGCCACCGGGGAGATATGTAGGCTCCGGCAGGCAATTGCCATATCAACAGCACCATATTTCTTGCAAAACTGATTACTTAAATTGGAAACTAAAATAATACCCCCTTTAATTTGGGAGAAGCAAGTGAATTTGTAAGGGCAACTCCTACAAAGACCCCGTAATCTAAAGAAATCTACAATTGCTGGATTTGGTACAGGTGCTATGCTTGCTGGGTCGTCTTCAAGGGAAAGTTCTGTTCTCTCTCTCTCTCTCTCCATGGATTGTATGCTTGTGGTATCACTCACCAATCTGCATATTTGCTACCCCTCATGTGTTTTTAAGCACTTCCTAAGTACAAAACCTGCTTGATTGTCACCTATATCATCCCTCGTGATGTCTCTTCCAAAATGTTTTTTTATCACCGTTGTCTAAATTTGTACAAATGAACTTTGTTTTAGAATGGTTTTAATCTTTGTTTGCTTCGTTTTTGAACATCACAACCCACATTTTTGGACAAATATTAGCACGGTTATGTTTGTCCTGTTTGGAAAATGATTTTTTGACAAAGTCAAAAGAACAGACAGCAGCAACATAGTCTAAAATCAAGCTGTAATATTTCTCAGTTTACTTAAGCTGTATTGGGCTGGCATCATTCAAGCGAATGATGCTCAACCCTACATACATTCTCTAAAGAAATCTATAACATCAATTTTATATTCCTCATAGCAGATGTGACCTTCCAATCTGCAGGGTGTCCATTCCGCCATAGGAATCAGCTCGTAAACATTTGCTACTAGGTAAGAATTCTTCTCTCCAAGGTTGAGCTTGAGCCTCGCCGGTTTTGACTTGATGGTTTAACCCATCGTATTGAAGACGTGCTCTTTTTCTAGATTTCTCTATCGAACCGGATGATTCTGTCACCCCCATGCAAGCCAAGCCAAAGTCTTCATTTTCAGCAGCCAAGCACTGCGGCCCATTTTCTTCTTGGAGGTAGGCTTCATTTTTATCAGCAAAAATTGAATTCAAGAACTCATCAGCTTCTATGTCGGTGATAGACTGTTTTTGAATCCAATCAGAGTTATTAGTGGCCTCCGGTTCTGCTAATAACTCGTCGAGCGATAACCCATAATCGTAAAACAGGTCCTGAATCATAGACAGAAAAACAGCTCACTTCTTTGTATCTTAAACTCATAATCTGCATGAATAAATGACTAGGAAAAAGGATAACTACCGTTGGAATTAAATCCTCATCGGCAATACACTCGAAGCTAGGAGGCAATTCGAATCCCTCAGCTGCAACAACTACATTATGTTGATTGCTTCTTTGACTGGGGACAGTTTCATCCTCATTAGTAACAATCGAACTGCAGGACTTAGAATCCCGTTCAATGGTGCTATACGGTTTTTTAACCCTATTATTGTCTTCGGGTTCATTGTATTCCGTTGACATCTCTTTAAGGTTTAACGGTTCCTGAATCAGAGAAATGAGAAATTAATATTAGATAGTCCTCATCCACACAGATAAACGATTTAAGTAATTTCACCACCAGACACCTTACTTTTGGAATCGCATCCTCTGCGACACGGTTTATGAAATTAGATGATAAATTAGTGCCTTCATCCTCATAATCAACATTATGTTGATTGCTTCTTTCTCTAGCATAGGTCACAATGCTGCTGGATTGATTATGAAGATCGTTAGATGCTTCTGGCTCGCTCGACCTGTTAGGTTCTAGCAAGTCCTGATCATTCAAAAATAAACAATAGTTGGGAACATGCTCGCCATCATTGACACGGAAAACTGAATGAAAAGAAGAAATATATATATTCTCTTTAAAGTATCTAACCTTTGACATCGCATTGTTTGCTACATGATTTTCTAAATTAGATAAAGAATGCTGAATTGATCGACCAGCTTCAGTGCTCGAAATATCAACTTTTTTCTTTAGTTTACAAAGATTGAAAGTTATCTACACAAATTAAAGGACAAGAAAACAAGAGTATTATTAATCTGTATATAAACGAAATATCAAACATATTTTGTTGTTGGAATCGCAAGCTAAAGAAAAAATAATGTAAAGAATTAACGATAAAATATGTGGTAGCATTCGAATGATCACTTACTTGGTTAGGGTCAGTAGGCTTAGAAGCAGCCTTGAGTTCGTACTCATGCATAACCCAGCAACTCTTGTTTTTATTTTTATCATTACATTGGCCTTTATAGAAAACCAAAGTCTTCTTGCTGCCAATCTCCTCGCCGGTGTTGGGATTAATAATTTTCCGAGCATTGCCCGTAGGTTTCCAATAACCTTCCTGGGTTGTCCGGCTGATGCGTTTGCTGTTGCGGTACTTGTATTTTGGTTGGTACATGAAGTACCATAATCGATCCCCTGTCTGCAAAGCCGTACGCCCTGAAAAACAAACACATACATAAATTTAACAAAAATGGGTATACGAAAAATGTCGCAACATGTTCCACAGATGTTGAAATTCAGATTCCATATCTACTGTATGCCAACTGAGTTCATAACTTGTTGAATAGTATGGTTCATAATTCAGAAGCAACGACAGAAAGTGCTATGGTATACATGTACAAAATATTAAAATAAAAAAAACTTTTACCAGGTAGTTCCCAAGGCTCGGACTCGCAGATGTCTGGGACTTCATCAATAACTTGGACTAGAGAATCACGGTCGAAAGTTTTGATCTGAAGGTACTCGATGAGTTCTTCGTCAGTTGGGTGGAATCTGAATCCCTTGGCTACGTTCATTTTTATCTATAAGATTTTCCTAAAAGAAACTAGAAAAAGCTGAAGAAGAAGAAGAAGAAGACGACGATGATGAAACAAAGAAGAACAGAGAGCAGTGGGAAGTAGTGACAAAAAAATTGAAGACTTGTACATAGATATATGAAGTGGGGGAAAGAGGCACTGTTTACACTACTTGCTTGCTAAGTTGTGGTACAAAAGTATTCTAAGCGGATCCCACTAAACATGTCAACATTTGTTATCTGATTCCCATCCTGAGGAAAGTTTAAGAAGCCAGTTCCTAGAATAAAATATTTTATATAATTATTACATTATTTTTTAGTTTAATAAAAAATTTTACAAAAAACAAAAATTGAGTGGTTAAAAAATACCTATAAATATCCGTTAACTTGACACGTATTCTTAATCTTCATTGCTATTTCCTGGCCAAGTCATGCAATGATCAGGAATCTAGTGAATTTTTTTTTTTTTTTTGTTTTTCTTTGTTTCACATTTGATCGGTTTGGAGGGATTCGAATTTCAAGCTTGGATCAGATGTTAAATGAAAAGCAACAGTTGATAGATCAAATTCCAATTGTTAATAATTAAGAAGGGTCTAGAATTTGGCTTGCCTTAGATGGGAATTTTGTTGGAGTCACTGTTTCACTCAACTTGGTGGCCAAGTTCTAGCCGACCCCACCATCCCAATTTTCCACCCAACCAGTTTGTAGTTTCATTATGCTCCTCCTACCATTTATCTGGTCGCTACAGAGACTTGATGCAGATTCCTTTTCCCTTGTATTGCTTTGAAACGAAGCTCGGACTGAATATGGACTTCACTTCGTCAATAAGAAAAGCACTTTTGGTCAACTATTGGCGAAGAAAAGAAGAAAAAAAGAAGATTCCAGAATCCAGAGCGCATGGGCCATTTTTCTGCGCTAGCTACTTATGGTCAAGACAGCCGTCCGATCTGTATTGGTGGAAATTGAATCAAGATATATTTAAAAATATTATTTTAAATAATGAAATGGTTTTTCAATCCAGTTCCAGGCTAACCTGATCTGGACCTGACAAAGAAAATAAAAGTCCTCGAACAACAACCCAACCATCATAAACACCTGTATTTCTCAGTTCTCGCATTCATATTTGGAACAATCTGAATCCCATCCCATTTTTTTTGTCTACACTACATAGTTTGCATTTTTAGTATTAAACTGTGTCTAAAAATTGCTAGTATCATTTTAATAATAATCTAAGCTATTGCTTCATCTGATCTGAGACGCCAATAAAGTTCACAGAACAATTTCAAATGGAAGTGAACGTAAGCATTCTTTCCTGGAAGCAAAGTTTCATTGCCAGCATTAAAATGTACAGAAATTCTTCTAAAAAAGCCACAAAATAACAATGACAATTGACAGCAATACAATCTTAAACCCATGCCATCCAGATACATTAACCAAGCAAGCCAGTTAAGAGCTCGAAGTGGGAAGGGGTCTCAAAAATTAAGAACATTAGTATCATCATATTTCTACACTGCCAACTTCGACTTCCCGAACATGGCATGTAGGATGGGACCATGCCAGGGAAGTGTTATTTGGTGCTTTGTTACCGTTACTCTATGAAAGTAAAGATACAAGAGAGACGAACTCCGAGGTTGTCCGACCCCTGGATCTCGTGTTGATGACAAAGTGTTCGGGATATTTTCTCAACAACGTAAGTAGACCATTCCAAGGTTTCCCCTTGGATTCAGGACCAGGCCAGTCCTCGGATGTAAGATACCTTCTAACTCGGCTGTGATGCCATACATTACTAAACTGTTCAATCAACTGAACAAGAAGGCAAAGCAAGCAAGCAATCTTGTCAAATTTTAAGGCTCAAAAAATCAAAAGACCGGGAAAAACCAAATGAGAGAAAAAAAATACGGGCAAAAATAATCAGAATTCTTTAGGCAAACATTAGCCAGTGAATTATGTATTCTTCTTTTCTAAAGATCTGTTAACTTTTCAGACATCCAATGCAAATACGCTAAGCAGATACAACCACTAAATCATTATATTTGTAGCCAATTAAAACAAAGGGAAGGAAGGAGTGGATAAAATAGCAGTGCTAATGGTGGTTGTCATCATTATTGTTCTCTCACAGGGACTCTGTTCTTTTTTCTTTCTCTTATAAGAGTACATTACATTGAAATTGCGGCCTATTTGAAAACATTGATAAGCAGGAAATTTCCTAAGCGCACTCCTACTTTGTCAAAATTTCAGAGCAAAATATAGAAGAAAAAAATTTCCAAGTCAAAAATCTTTTAAAGCATGGTAAAGACCATCAATGATGGGTGTATCAAAATAAAGCATAACGACTACCGTCAAGTGGCAAGGGGTGTCATCGGCAAACAATAATTAAAACTAAAAAAGATGCAACGTCAAAAGCTCAGAATGGAATTGGCATAATATTTAGATCACCCTAAGCTTAAAACTAACCTCAGCATGGAGTTTCTCCATGGCCATCCATTCTCCAGGACCACAAAGATCGGAAAGCACAGTAGCTACAGATGAAACCACATCCTTTTCTTCCAACTGCATAAGTTGTTGATTATCAGATTCACGGTCAACTCTTGATCTTCCCTCTCCCTTCTTCTCTACAGGAACTGCAGAGATTACCATGCCAATGAAACAGCACCTATCCATTAAGTAAATAAAGGTGGTACTTTTTTCTGGATGAATAAAATAACACGCGCCTAGTGTTGTCAAACCCATAATCGTCTGATTTCTAGTCAGACAGAGTGGCAGTTACTTTTAGTTATGAAGTTCCAGTAAACTATCGATGAATTGACTGAGAACATCATTAACGAGTCTAAGTTCATGTCCAACGGTGAAAAACTGATAAGCAAGACAGAGTTTTTGTTCCCCCTACCCCCCCCCCCCCAAAAAAAAAAAAAACCGAGAGTATCAGAAGACAATAAAACTGGTTGATTAAATCCTATAAATCATTTCAATACTTCTAAAAATCAAAAGTAACTTTTTGAAATGATTGAGATAGCAATGCATTGCTGATTTAACATTAATTATATACCTAAAACCTCACAGACTACATGATAACTGGAAAAATATACTTTTGGTACAAGATTCCTGCTTATTTTCAGATTGGAAGCGCAGGATGCTTGACTAGCATACTTCCATTTAAAATATATAATCTGAATAATACCAAGCTATGGTAATAGGCCTAATAACGAAGAGAGAGATGAAAAAGTAAAATCGACAGCCCGTAATAGTGTGAGAAAGGCAAATGAATGATGAGCATGCAATTGCTGGTTGAGCAAATGCTGCAAAACATAAAAAGAAGTTCCACAAAACCAAAATTATGCCACCGTGACTGAACAATCATGGCAATTTATAACATCTATAGCGTATTCAACCAGTGTCAGTCACTACTTCCAAACATCATCATTCATCTGCTCACTCTTTTCTATGGAGGCACTATCACTAGTTTCCTAAACGCTTCAAAGGCAACATTGGATGTTCTACAGACTATGAAATTCCTAAGGAGTATCTTTAGCAACTAAAAAAGAATTAAAGATAACTCAATGCCAGGATAACCCAATGAATTAGTGTGATTCTCCAAAACAATATCAAGATTCATTAGGTGTTGCAAGATGAGAAAAAATGGTAAGAACTGGTAATGATTTATGGAATGCAATGGGACACTCCTAGAAAATGATGACATAGACTAAACCAGGAAATCAACAAGAATGATGCTTAGGAAACAAGAGACTACCAGGACAAAGGATCCAGGTTCAATCTAGCAAATTATTTTGAATGCTGCAATCACAAAGTAATTAACAAAGCCAGTTTCTTATAACCATAAAAACCAAGAAGAATAACATTGGAAAGAATGCAACAAGGAGCTAAATAGCGTGGCAAGCGATAGCAGAAGTCAAACACAGATATTCTCGAAAACCAAGATCTGTCGTTCTTCTGAACTAAAAAAGAAATGTCTTTGGTTATCTAACAAATGGCATAATACTCTCCATGCAATAAGGAAGGGAGAAATAATCTCAAAAAATAAGTATCCTAAAACAACAAAAAAATTCAATTCTATATACCGATGACTAAAGATTTACAAAATAATAAACTTTAAAAAACAATTGTTGATGAATGGCAATATTCCTCCTACAATTCCCTAATCACAACTACCAGGCAATAACAGAGACAAAATTTGATCAAACAATCGCATATATCATAAATTGTAAGGAAAACCAATAATCAACTATACTAACCTATTCCTCCGGCCAATCCCACCTTTCCTCCGGAACCGGCCTCCGTCCCACTATACCAATCGTCCCTCCTAACCTTCTTCCCACCACTCCCAACATCCTCTTCCTCCCCGTACTCCTCCTCATAATACTCTCTTCCCCTTCCCTTCTTAACTCCCGCTGCCACCACAGCAGAACCCGCCACAGATCCCACCGTCCCGCCATGGTGACCATAATGCGGTACACCTCCGGCCGCTGTCCCCGCCCCCGCCGTATGGTAAATCGAAACATGGTGCCTAGGCGCAAGGGCCCCTCCAAGAATACTCCTCACAGGGAGAAGAAAGTAAAATTGTTTGTCGCCGATTTGGAGGAGGTCTTGGGAATCGAGCTTGACGGGAGGGTTACCGGGAAGGTGGAGGACGCCTTCGACGAGGCAGCCGTTTTTGCCCAGGACTTCAAGCGCGAAACGGCGTCGGGTGAAGTCGTAGAAGATGCGGGCATGGTGGCGCGAAATGTTCATACCCCCGCCGAGGCTCGCCAAGTCGACGTCGACGGTGGATTTCTTGGAGTTGCGGCCAAGCATTATGGAGTAGGTTTGCATGTAGTATTCGAAGTCTTCGCCTTGTAGCTTGGCAAATCCCGCCTCCACGTCGCTCCCACCCGTCGTCCCCATCGTCGATTTTGGTTTCGATTAAATTATTGATTGATCGAATAGCCAAGGGCGATTGTTCAAATAGTGAAAAAGGGCGTCGTAGTTTGGAGGAAGAGTTTGTCCGCTCCGGGTTTACTTGATTTTTGTTTTCCTGCTCCCGATTTTCTACCACCAATAGGGGGATGTTTGGTTACAAAGAACACTTGGACTGTTTGGTTGAGTTCAATTTTTGGATTTTATTTTTATAAAATAAGAATAACGAGGGTGCATTAGGAAAACAAGAAAGAAAGCATTAAAAGTTTTCAAATAAAATTTTATAGCATACTGTTATTAAAATCTAAGATACCACCATTGGGATACAATAAACAAGAATTAAACTCACAAAATTAACAGTATCGATTCACGTATTATTTGTTTATTTTAAAAAGATTTTAGATTTTATTTGGATCACAATCTAATAATTGCTATATAATAATAATAATAAGGTTTTAATTTAATGCATTTGAATGGTTAATTCTCAAATTCATAAATCATTAAAAAATCATTTTGCTAATTCTAATATATTTTTAGATATTTATATATATAAATATATTCATTTAATTTTTTTCCAGCGAATATTGAATGTGGTATAATCTAATATTACTAATGCTAACAATCATACCTCTATTGTTAAAATGTGAGATTTGTATTGTTAGATTTCAAAATTTTGAAACTTTCATATAAAAAAAAGTATATTATTAATTACTATTAGGTAGTGTTTGGTATTGTTTTTAAAGTTCACCGAAGTGATTTGATCATTTTGTATTTAGTATAATATTATAGATCATTGCTGATATTAAATGAAACTATTATGTTTGATATTACATAAAAAAGAAATTATTTAATATAAACACAAAAAAAAACCTCATTATTAATAATAAAATTATTTAATGAAAGCAACAATAATAATTTTTATTATATGAATAATTCATAAAATAAAAATTTATTATTATAAAATAAATTATAAAGTATGAAGTCGTACTTATAAAATGATTAAAGAGTGAAGATAAATAAATATATTTTGGTCAGCATCACTTAAAAGGATAAAATTATTTTTAAAAAATTTTAATTATTACTTTTTTCAGTAATAAAACTTTTTAATCCTTTTAGATAAAATTTAAATTATCTTATAAATAAGATCGATGATCTTAAATCACTTTCATACAAAATTTCAAAATTATTGCCAGAATTAATTTAATTAAATTATGTTTAATTTTAAAAAAATCACTCTGTAACAACGGCGGTAAAAGATTTATCTCTTTGATTGATGTAGTTTTTAAGATTTATAACAAACGATTGCGGTTAAAGAAAAGCCCAACTTTTTGCTTGTTACAATTAAAGCCCAAAGAGAACAACATCGGACTGTGGTGCCTTTTCATTTGACGAAAGCCCGGCTTCTGTCTTCCTTCGTTGTTCGCTTTTCTTCTTCCTTTCTTCGGCTGCCGTCCCTCGTGACTCTTCCCTTCTCTCGTCAAGGTATATTCTTTAATCAGTCGATTTACTCGTTCTTCTATCTGATTGTTTAATTGCTTGAGAAAAAAAAATCTCAAATTGCAATTCCAAGTGATTTTTTGGGGAAATTTGCACGAGGCTTTGAGTTCCTTCGAAAGGAAAATGAAAAAAAGATTTCCATCTGAGCTGATACCAATTTATAGTTTTGATCTGTTTGAGTTATTTTTTTCTTTGTCTTGTGTGTGTTTCATATTTCATCATTTAAACTGGTTTTAGGCTTTTAGCAAAGTAACTTTAGATTTGAGAAATGGTCGATCCCTTTACGCGAGTTTGCCAGCCGATGTTAGGAGCGTTTTGCGCAAGGGCTTTGAGTTCCATTATCATAGAATAATTATTAAGTATCATTTCTGCTGATGACAATAAATACTTGATTTGTTTTTCTTTGTATGTCCGTGCTTTTAGTTTTACACATTGTTTGGAATGACAATGTCAGGCACCATTTTTTTTCTTTCTTTTGTTCTCTTTAGCTATAAAGGATGGATCTAATAATTGTACAAATAGACATTCTAAACTCTGTTTCTACTGATCTTCTGGTTAGATTAAAGTGAACTAGATATACCAACGTTGGTTGGATCAAGGGGGCAAAGCACTTGATCCCCTCGAGTTGGAGTCTTATGAATGGAGAAAACTAACGCTGGGAGAGCTTTACCCCCTTGTGGGCGTTCTTGGCTTGAACCGGATTAGTCGGATCCAATGGACTTCCGGACACCGAGGTTTTCAGCCAAAAAAAAAAAAAAGTGAACTAGATATTAAAGATGGGTTTTGCTATCGGGTGCCCTTAGTGCACTGTTTAAAGTTTGTTAATATACTATTTATGGTAATCACATTGCATTAAATGCAATAGTGATCACTTCAGTCATCATTTCCATTGGAGAAGATATTATTATATATAGTAATCTTAAAGAATGCTTTTAGCGCATTTGTTAGCACAATCCATTAAATATTTTATTAAGGCCTTTTTTGTTTATTTTTTAGCATATTAGTTGTTGCTCATGTGCACCTTATAGATGTATTTTTTGTTTTTTAACCCCTAATGGATAGCAAAGAGTAGATAAACTTATTGTTTTTTCTGTTTATCTCAAGAACTTCTTCTTTTATTGGTGATTTTTTTACTTCATTTTGCAGTTTAGCTTCTCATTGCTACTTTTTTTTTTTTTTTGTACTTTTAATTTTTAGTATATTTTGCCACTTTATAAATTCAGATACAAGATCCAAATACTTGGGTATAGATGTGCTCTGTCTGCATTAGGTGGTTATCAATACTCGAGTCTTTGATCCATCACTAGATTGTATGCATTTTCCTTTTCGACCTACGCACGATTTGTCTTTATCTGTTAAAAGTTTTTAGTGGCTTGAAATAAAATCAGGACTTCTGAGCTAATTATCATTGCCAATCCGATGAAGCATGTTTTGAAGATTTTCTCTCTGCTGGCGCTTATCTCTGCGCTTTGGATTGGCCTCTTGCAGACATCCATAGTACCACGTAGCCAAACTTGGTTGGTAAGTTTCTTTTGCCTCGATCTTCTTTTATTTTTTTCCCACTTGTTCTAATACATTACTGCTTACTTTGTGCTATAAACTTCTTCAGCTGCCTGTCTATTTTATCGTGTCTCTTGGATGCTATGGTTTGCTAATGGTTGGAATTGGTCTAATGCGATTCCCAACTTGCCCTCAAGAAGCATTACTGCTGCAGCAGGTAGTTCATTTCTTTCTCACTCTTCTTTTTTTTTGTTTTTTTCCCTCTATGTCATAAATTGTTTATTATTCTAAGCATTAAAATCATATACGAGTAATTAGTGATGAATGGCTTCCCCTTTTCTTTTCTTCTCCTCTGGTTCTTCCACTATGTTTTTGAGCAGGCTGGTAAAATCTACTTTGCTTGGGGCTTGGATTTATTTCTTCTTAACATCTTTCGAGAAGTTTTAATAACTTGATAGTGACAATAATTATAATTTATTGGAGTGGTGTGTTTTCTGTGATTTCATAATATGTGGTATGTTTTTAGGACATTGCCGAAGCCAAGGATTTTCTGAAGCAAAGGGGGGTTGATGTCAGTTCCGAGTGACGGTTGCTCCATAATATCTCTTCTTGGATGGAAGTGAGAATGAATCGCTGCGAGCTTTACCAATGGACCTCTGTTTTGGACCAGAGAGAAAAAGTTACAGGTTGGGAACTAACTTAAAAGTTTGCATAACTTTAATAGAAGATTTATAGTGCCTCTGTGTCTAACAGTATATTGAGGAATATTTTCTTAAAAGAAATGAATTACCAAATTTTTTTTTTTCAGCTCTCACAATTTGGCTACTTCCAATTTTTTGGTGTTCATGATACTTGTTGAGTTAGTTTCCCCTCAATATAGTTATGAGAAAGTTAGTTTCCAATGAATTAGGATTTACGTATATCACATATTAATAATAATCTAATGAAAAAAAAAATGTTATTGCTCTATTGGAAAGTTTATTTTAAAGTTTTCTCAACATATGAAGAACTTGAGTACTAGTAGTCTGATAGCATGGGGTTTTATTCTTGATAGTGGGGGATGGAGGTATCTATGGGTAGGATCGGATCGGATCGGATCAATTGAGCCTCTAAAATCCAGACTTGAGCCAAGTGGTTAGTTTGATAACATGGTACTTCGTGATATCTGCACCTCTCTTTAGGATTAATAAGTTTCCTGATTAATTTTAGGCCACATTTGGGTACCTTGATAACTTTATTCTCTCATGTTCTTTGGATATTTGTTTACTTAGATTCTGGTGCACGTTACGAAGTACCAACTTGACTGGTTTGCTTTTCCTTGCAAGTTGTCAACGTCCCGAGAGCGTTTTCTCTCCACGTACTCCCCTCGCTCAGCTAAAATACCCCATCAAAGAACATCCTTCCTCATTGTCGATTTCATTTTCTTCTTAGGTTTTGGTTCTTCGACATTCCATGCATAAACCAATGATTTGCTTTTAGCCATTTCAGTACCATTAAAGGTGGAAGTAACAAGCTTGTTGTTTTGAAGTACAAAGTATGAACAAGGTCATTGACCTTAGTCGGAACTTGGAAATCGAAGGTTCAGCATGATTATATCAAAATTTTAAGGTTCTTAGGGCCCGCTTTCCATGTTACTTGGCATTGGCTTTGTTGAATTTGTGATATTATTATCTCATATGTTAGGGAGGAAAAAAAATCAAAAAAAGAAAGAAATTGTTTTTATGGGGTTTTTATTTTATATATAAATAATATATAAAATGGATATTCAACATCTTTGTTCTTTGGAACAACAATTCTATAAAGCCCTAACATTTTTTTTTTCCTTTCAATTATTACATTTCACATGTTTTCTTCTACTGACAGCTTAAGCATGTCTGAGCAGAAAGGGGAAAAAGGAAAAAAAAATCTCTTAACACCACAACATGTTCTTTCACGTGCCTAATAAAATAGACGGAAGTCTTGTCAGCAAGCTGACCAATTACGTGAAAATTTTCACCTTTCAGGCGACTAGTAATCATAGTTGGTAATTGCCGATTGCCATCCAGTTTTAACTATTTTTTTTTTTTAGAGGATAAAGGCTTTGAGAAAAATTTAAATGATCGGAAATCAAATTGAATTTAATCTAGTTTTGGTTTGATATTTAATTAAATATATTAGTTTAATTTTTTATTCATTAATCGAAAATTGAAATTATTTGAATTTGAATTTTGATTTTATTTTAATTGGTTTTTAATTTTTATAATATAAAAATAAACTAATTTTTTCAACATTTTAAAAATTTAAAAATTCTATAGAAAAATATTTGTTTAACTATAAAAAGTTGATGAACTAAATCAATTTGAATTGATGAAACTTGGGTGGATTCAGCTTGGTTTTATATTGTATTTGATTCAATTTTGATTCAGTTTTCAAAAATCAAAATATTACATATTAATTATAATTTTTTTAAAAATAAATACAAATAAAATCGTCATCGCCCACTAAAAAAAAGTTCTGAAATTGAAAATAAAAAAAATCTCTCTAAATATTATATAAAAATAAAAATTAAATAGTATAATAAGAATACGAAATATTTAATAAATTTAAAAATAATATAATGAATTCAATATATTACATTCAAACATGTCGTATATATATATATTATATCTATATAAATTAGAGCATATTTTAATAATTTATGTAAAGGCATTCACTAAATATCAAAATTTAATTTAAATGTAGAAGAATCTTGGAGGGGAGGAAATCAAAGCAGCCTTTTTTTTTATTAAACAATTAGACAAAGCTAAAGTAACAAAACCGGATCCTTATTGGAAACCCGGAGAATTAAAAAGGCTTTAAGCAAAATGTTTTACTCAGCAAGCTTATATTTTATTTAAATTTAGCCAAAAAAAAAAAACAACCTAGTACTATATATATATATATATATTTCTTTAAACAAGGTTTAACTGTCTGAAAGGATTGAATGGTCCCCCAGCAAGTGACTTTCATTTGCTTATTATTGTCTTAGATTTAAATTTGATAATTTAATAGTAATAATAATTATGATAAAAAACGCAAGTCAATTCATTCAACATTCAAGCTGTTCCACACCATTTTTCACAGACAAGCTTTTTTTTTTTTTTTGGGCCCAAGATTTCAGCTCAGACGACACTCTTCTATGTCCCCTTCCTTTACTCATTTCACGACCATCTTGGCTCCTCCCTGCCTGTCTTCCTAGCTCTCGCTCTCTCTTTCTCTTTCTCACCTTTTTTTTTTTTTTCCCCTCTTAGTGAAGCATATTCCTAAACACTTTACATTGCATTACTTCTAAGAGACCTTCAAATGCCGCTCTCTCCAGATCCAGCCCTTCGATAAAAAATCAAAAACCCATTTCTCTGGACTCGTTAAAACGTTGATAAATTTAAAGGGGGGAAAATATGGGTGGTTTAAGAGAGTCATGGTGTTTTTGCAAAGGAGTAAGCAAGACAGAAAGAATGAAGGGCGCCATTTTCTCAAGTAAATCTCCGGCAATGGCCAGAATCACCGGCGCCGCTGCTAATGGAATCTCAGATACCGGATTCCTCATCCACCGGAGTCTTCTCTTAACTACTCACGCTAATCTCCCTTGCGTAGCTGCCGCTGAGAGCTCCGAGATCCGGCTCCAAAACGGCGTGGCTGCCACTCTTGTACCTCACAGGTAATTTTTATTTTATCTTTCGTTCAACTAATGGGAAAACAAAATGAGGAATTTAAAATAATTTACTTAATGTGGTTATTAATTACTATCATGAAAATGCTTTCAATTGTGATTAGTCGATTAAAAAAGATTGGGTACTGTCGTAAATTTACTATGAATGTCTACTTAACTGCAATTTGTGCTTCATTTCACCTAGAAGTTAAATTACTTTATATCTTTAAAGAGCCATAATACCTTACCTTAACTAGAAGATATGCAGCCGAGGCTTTATTATTGGATTTGATGTGTTAGTATTAGGTGCTGATGACTTTGTTTAATTTATTTTGATTTCAAATTTTGTTTATGCATGAGGACGTGATAGCTCGATTATCATTTGAGTTTCTTCAATGAAGTTCTTTGGATGAAGATTAAATATCGTATGTTTCTAAACTAGTGTATATACGAGATAATTTACCTTTGCCGATCTAGCATGAGAAGGAGTTACTTTATTTTTCCTCGTTAAATTAGTTAAATGTAAGGGCCTTGTCTATTACTTAAGCGCAACAGCATAAAAGCGAAGAGTCATAATAAGTTTAATTGTTGCTCTCAAGCTAGTCTTGAATCTTTACTCTTTTCCATTTCCGTTTGTGTTTATCACACGACACAATATTATCCTTTGATGTGTTCACAGATATGTTAGATAATCCATAAAAAGGTATTTTCCAAGTATTTAGTGACGACGTATTTTTGCAACAGAAGAAATATTTGTTATATACAGTCATCTGTGCTTCTTAATGCTGTGATCGGTAATATAATGTTATTAGCATTTTCATTGTCACAGTGCAATGGCGATGTTCATAATTTATCAATCCTAGCTAAAAATTTTTGGAAGTTTATTGATTATGGTCCGTGGACTATCCTCTCCTTGACTTTTAACAACTAAGGATAAAATGATCATCTTGCCAAAGAGCAAAGAATCTAACACGGTACTTCAACAGCTTCTATGGGCACAATACTTTTCAAGTCACCTTGCCTCAGTTATCATCCATCTGAAAGTGAAGATGCTCCCTGTTTAGGTTGTGTAAAACTGAAAAAAAAAAAGAAAAGTAGATAACTTTTGTATTCTTGTTTTATCAAAAGTCCCCTAAATTATAGAATATTTATTGGGCAAATATTCATAATAGGTTCTGCTGTTGGTTTGGTTATTTCCTGCTGGGTTTTCCTTTTTTCCTCCCCCCCCCCCCCAACTCCTCCAAGTCATTTATGTACTTCATTGATACAATGGTGGATTTGATAGAGAGATATCCAGATTGGGAGTATTATTTATATTTTCTGTTTCTTGATTATAGAATTATTAGTTTTATTCTTAGACTGTTGTTTGCGCTGTTGTTTTTGGTGCTTGAGCTAATGGTACTTATTGGAAAACTTATATGATAATTAGAATTTCTCTAGATAGTTACCTTTCTCTTCTTATGACTTTTGACCCTTTTGTATGGATTGGACTGGATGTTCCCCTTTATCTCTCAACCTAACCATGGATGCACCCTGACATTTTAGTATTTCCTTTACATATGGTGTCTTGACTTTGAATTCCATGTTCCCTTGGAAGAATCAGGTACTAGTGGATATAGGAGATGCCCTCATTAGTTCACTCACAGAGCCTGTGGAAACTCTTGATATTTGATGAAAAGTTGAAGAGATAGTCTAATTCCTGCTGTTTCATTGGCTTGTTCTAGTCAGTTGATAATGTTCTAATTGCCCTCTAGGCTGGCCCATTATGTGGCTTCATTATAGATTTACTCCACATGATGTGTCTCCTCCACCTCACCCGCCTTTATTTTTGTTTTAACTTTAATAGTTTCATGATTGAAATTCCCCTGCTAATTTACTGATTTTAGCATGGGCTAAGGAAAACAGGTGGCAGGACTGAAATTTTTCTTTCTAAATCTTCTTTTGTTTAGCATACTTCAAATTTAATTCCTGTCTTTAATCTGGTTGCAGGTTTTTTATTACTAGCTCTGTTTTAGATCTAACAATAGTGGGCGTAGATGCCATGTACGGAGAATCAAATCCTCAGGGGCAACCTCATTACTTGAAGACGTGTTCTAAACCAAATCTCTATCTAGGAAGTGTTGTCTATCTTCTGGGTTACACAGAGAAACAAGAACCTACAATAGGTGAAGGAAAGGTGGTGATTGCCACTGACAATCTCATAAAACTATCGACCGATGGAATAATATGGAACCCTGGCTCTGCTGGATTTGATTCACAGGGGAACCTCGCATTTATGATATGTGATCCTATGAAGCTAGCTACTTCTCCTAATACAAAGTCGTCCTTGACTTCTTCTTCATCCTCATCATCATGGAAGAAAGATACTCCTATGCAATTTGGTATTCCCATTCCCGTCATTTGTGATTGGTTAAACCAGCACTGGGAAGGTAGTCTCGATGAAGTTACCAAGCCCAAGCTACCAATTATTAGATTGATGTCTTCTGGCCAGAAGAGTGAGCATTCTTCTGCATCCTTCACAATGCGCCAGGTTTTTAAGTCAACGGAAGCTGATAATGATATTACTTCATCTTCATCTAACATAATCTCGAAAACTAGGGATCAACCACAACCGATCTCTTCTGCTGCAGTGAATACTATTGAAGAAGAGACGCCATGTTCTGATCCACATGCTGCACATGTGCAAGGGATCCCAACTCCTGAGATATATGAATCACCGAAGTTGACTGCAGCCCCTCTTAGGAAGAAAGAGACTAGCCAAATCCAGCTTTTGGATATAAATTTTCCGCCCAGGATTGTGAAAACTGCTGTAGTTTTGCAGCCTGCCAACAAACAGCTTCCAAACTCTGACGAGAATGGTTTGAAGGATCTTCCTCCGGAAAGCCCATTTAGAGAGGAAAATCAAATCAACAATAGAGCACAGACAAATCCCAGTGAGGATGCTGATGTTGCCTCAATGGCATCTGTTAATGGGGCCCAGAGTGAGGTCCAGTCTAGTTCATCTCCCGTAGAACGTTTAGATATGCATAATGGGTATAGCAGTGAGGGGGAGACAATGTACTCTGCCGAAACTGCTGAGAGTCGAAACTACACAAGTCCTAGAGAGGGGAAGTTTCCGCAAGTGGGACGGAGCCAGAGTTGTGTGGGTTACACCAGATGGGGAGCTGTTCAAAGAAATCCGGTGGCTCGCAGGGCATTGCTAGAAAAGCAGAGGAGCTTTATACATGGAAAGAAGACTTACTCACAAGGGGCGACTTCTCAGAGGAGTAACGATTACTTTAGCCCTACAGTTTCCTCAATCATGAAGAAACGCAACTCAGAGCAGCCACCAATCAAACCACGCCAAACCATTGTTCATTCATCCCCACGATGGATGTTTTAATGATTGTTGACGAGCATGATACCAAATGATGCCAACAAGCCAACAGACAAATACATACCTGTTTACTGTTTCTCTATAAAATGCCTTTATTATTTGCATGTAGTGCAACTAATTTGTTGTGACACTGTGCAGACTGATTCAAGAATTGAATAAGAAAAGATTCAGTCACCCTGTAGCAGTTCTGATCAGTGATCCAGGTAATCACATTGTTAATACAATTGCATTTTGGGACACAATTTCCGGCAATTAGCTTTCAGAACAACTTTTAAAGGTATACAAATCTACTTAAATTTTGCAAATGGAAAGTTATGACGAGACTGCATCATCCCGCAGTTACTGCACTCATGAATCATGGGCTATGCGTTAACATTGTGCATTACAGGCTTTGACATCTTTTCGCTTTATTAACTCCCCTCGATTTCATCTCTAACGACTCCGAACAGATTTGGATTGAAGATTTTTGAAAGTTAGAGATGAAGAAATGTTATAAATCAGTAAATTAGAATGTCCTCCAAGTAGTGGAACAATGAGGTATTCGTTGATGAGATGGCAGTGAATGTCGTCATCCCCGCCGTGGTTAACTGGGAGATGCGAGTGAGGTAGACATTCAACCAGTTTAGCTTCATTTCCGAAAGTAATTATTAACATACGAATTTGAAGATTGAAGATGCTTAAAAATTTTCATCTACCACAATCAGAACAACCAAAGACGTAAAAACATTAAGAGCAAAATGAAGGCCAAAGATCTATTAGGGGATTGAACAAATGAATGTAATGTACTGTTCACAAGCTTCTCTTGTTCTTTCCCTTATTAATCATCTCCCAGACAATTGAATGGAGTAATAGTCAAAGCAGGTTCTCCAAATAAGTAGCATCCAAATAATTAAATGAGTTTTGAAATCCATAGTTCATAGATTTAAAAACAAAACAGCCCTTCAATAAAAGTGACCAAATAAATCCAAACCTAAAAATCTGCAAAAAAAAATTTAAATCCGAATTTAAATTGAACTCAATTTGATCAAAAAGTCAATGACCTAAATCTAAAATGACTCGAATTCGAAAAAACAAAACCCTAATTTAATGCCAAAAATAAATATGATAAAATTATAATTAAATAATTTTTTATAAAGCAAAAACATTAATTATCAATTTTATTTTAATATTCTTTTAATAATTTAATTAAATATTAAAAATTTAATTTATATTTTATATATTATTAAACCTACTCATAAGTAAGTCAGACTATGATCCGAACTTTTTTAAAATTCCAAATCTAAGGCCTCAATAAACGTGGTTAGACCCGTCAATTTAAATCAAAATTACTGTTTTATCACATAAAATTTTTTATTAATATTTATATATTTTATAATTAAATTTAAATAAAATATATATTATTTTAATTTAAAATTTTTGTTTCGAGCTATGCCAAGCTAGTCTGAAATAAAAAGATGAAAACCTGAGCGTAGACCCCAATTAGCTTAGTTGTTTCCTCAATCTTTGAACAAGTCTATATATGAAAAAATAATAATTAACGAAAATATAATTCATATCATGAGTTATAAAAATATTATCAATAAAATATATCATTTATTTATCATATTTTCTTTAATTTAACTAGTTAAACTCATTAAATATTGAAATTTTATATATGTTAGTAATAAACTTTTAACCACTTTTTTAAATATTATTATTATTATTATTATTTCAAAGAATGATAATTAAAATATAATAATAATATAATATAATAATAAAGTAAATTAAAAAATATAAAAGTCATAGTAAATAATACTACATCAAGAATGAAAAAAATCACATGTTAAACTGCCAATTAAAACTATCGAGCCGAACAGCCCGTCCAACCCAATAGATCGAGCACAATCTAGCCCTAGTCTCACATTTTAAATTTCAGGTAAGCTTGACTTAAAACAATGTTTTATTGAATAAAATAATATATTTTTATTCAAATTTAATTATAAAATGTATACATATTAATATAAAAATATTTTTTATATTATGAATAGTGATTTCTGCTTAAATGAACGCGTCAGATCAAATTTGACCCTGAGCTTAAAGTTCAAAATCTTTTCAAACCACGGCTAGGCCCATAGAATCAAACTAATATTTTTTTCGGGCTAAACCGAGCCAAATTCAGGCCTGAACCTAGAATTTAAAATTATGTAAAAGTGATTAAATTTACCATAAAACAAAAAAAGATGCAAAACATACTCGAACACAAACCCAACCCAAACCCAAATTGGTTCGAAACGAAATAGATCAGAGTTCGAATTAGATCAAACCTGAAAGAACCCAAACCCCAATAGGCCTGAACCCGACTCAATCCGAACCTGAAAAAATCCAAACTCGAAATGATCTAACCCAAATCCATCCGAACCCACTCTATTGCTACCTCAACCTACCAACTACCATCCACCGGCACTCCATGTTTGAAAAAACAAAAAG
>JAQSVH010000012.1:13231384-13253745 GCA_029448705.1 Adansonia digitata
CATCCGAACCCACTCTATTGCTACCTCAACCTACCAACTACCATCCACCGGCACTCCATGTTTGAAAAAACAAAAAGTCTAACAGCCAATTCAGCTGTCTATTCTTCATGCTGGAATAGGACAGTCATTCCACATTGGGTACTTAAGCTACGACCTCTGAAACCGAACCAACTTGCACGAGATAATTCACTTTTCTTTTTTTTTAAGCAAAACATGCAGTCGAACAAGACCAATCAGTTCATGAACCTTACCATAAGGTGCAACACAAGGGACCAAACAATGGTAAAACTAAATTATTAATTTTAGTTTCTTCTACTATGCATATGAATAAGTTGTCAAATCCAAGTTTAATTCAAATAACAATGAAGGTGAGCTGAGCAAGTTAACAAGTATCAACTCGCAGATTTGCAATGCATCTGAGAAAGCAAAAAAGCCTGGCTCAGAAAACTAATCAAAAAGATTGTCCACTCAAACATAGTTTAAAACTGCACAACACGTCAGAAATTTCAATATTCAACATTTCCCTTCAAAAAATATCTCCACTTACACGCCAAATATGTTGATTCTACCTCTTTTCTAGGACAGTTTGTCCTATCCCTGAAATATAACAATCATCTCATCATCAGAGCATAACTTAAAAGAACAAATAATACAATTCAGAAAGCAGCCATATATCAACAGAACTGAAGGAAAATCTTCAAGCATGATGCCACACAGTAAACAAAATGCTTTAGGGAAAGAAAAAAAGGCAGAGTAACATATAAGAGGTTGATTTGGATAAAGCCCTCATCCATGAAAACACTGCAACCAAGCAAATGTGAAAGGTATGCGCGCCTTCAACAATGTATTCACTGTACAAGCATAATTCACTTTTCACTTCCTATGATTTCATCTTCTTTCCCTAATGGAAATTTAACCTTAAAATAATGATAAAGAATAGTAAACTTACGTTACAAGTTGGGTATGAAGCACATATCAACTGGCCGATGGAAGGAAGACCCTAATTAGTTCCTTCACAGTGACTCTTTTCCTGCAAGTTGGGCACTTTCCCTGGGCAGCTATTGCAGCTTTAATGCATACCTTGCAGAAAATGTGCCCACACCTTGTTGACATCTCCTCGGTTAATGAACCCATGCAAATTGGACAATTGAAGGTTGGTTCCCTTGGAGGTGGTTGCGGCTTTGTAATTTCCTTGACCTGCCAATAAAACAGTTAATGAGATTTAGACATTCATCAATTTAATACAAATCAGAGATGCACCTGCATGAGAATGTGTGCACGGACAAAAATAAAGTGAGATGTCCAATCACAAGGTCTTAGATCTGATGACCAGCCAAACATGTACATTCTTTCCTTGAAAATATTTTAAATTCCATCTTTTGAATAATGAACTAAGACAAGAGAACTTACAATAGACTGTGGCGTGCTTTCCAAATTAATATAATGATCACAATTGATAACCGTTGGGCTCGAAGGACGTCTTCTGCGTCTGTTCTGATTATTATTAGTTGACCTAGCCAACCGTCCTGGAAGGAGAGAGATGTAAGCTACACCAACTTCAGAGAGAGAGTAATCTAGGGTTTGAAAGATAAATGAAGTAAACAAAGAACCACCATTCTCTAAATTGGTTGACCTATGCAATCACGCAAGTAACATAAGATTGGACCAGACCAGAGAGTTGCCAAGCAATAACATTTACCTCAGTTGAGGTTAGATTTGTTTTATTCTAGTGCTTGAGTCATCAACAAACAGCAGAACCCCACTTCAGAAGCCATAAGCCCCAAATAAGTGCAAACAGCTAGCTTTAAAAACCGGAGAAATGTGTATATCTACAGTCCCCTCAATAAACTAGTATAGACTATAGAATTATAAAATACATTATTAGACTATAATGGTCTAATGCTCAGTGCTCAATAATTCTTAATTGAAAGCAACCATGCCAAATAGATTTCCTGAGAAAATACGGACATCAAAAAGCAAAGTAAAATTAGAACTGTAACTGCAGTTTTATTCCATTTTAGTGCAATTCTCAAAAGTACATAAAGAATTATTCAATTCATCAGCCTCTTCTAATCACTTACAAGGCAGATAATGTCACCTAGATATTCACTTGGATTCATGATTGTTTTGTTCTAATTTGTCACCTTTCAGAAATTCAACTGCAGAAAATACATCCAGATTCCTTTCCTACTCTTGTTAATCATTTGATACTTATAAAACTTTTAAAAATGAACTCCTGATAATTGAACAAATACTGAAGCACCTAAACCAAGACAACGATCCAAATCAACAGGACATATGCCTCCATATTCTTACCTTAATGGGGCCTCAATAATACAATAAACAAGGAACATTTTGACCTCATGCAGCTAAATAGAATGGATTTACAAGGTGTTGCATCAAAATAAGCTTTGTCATGCAACATGCATATGGCAATGCAGGTAGCATATGAAGAAAAAAGGAAATATGATAACCATCCTTCTATCATAAATTTAACTACCTGAATCTACATCAATAACAGACCTTCCGCGGTTCCTCCTTGAATTGTTTTTAGCCTATACAAAATTCCAAGAAAATTAGTAACAATCATGATTCAAATGAATCCATAACAACAGATTCTGTATTCAGTTAAAGTGGAAACAAAAAAATTATTGACCAAGAAAACTGTACCTCTGCGAATGCTCTAGCAGAAGATTCAATTACATCATCATCAATAGCTTCAACGTCAATTGCAGCAGCTGGCACATGCTGTACAGGCTGGCTAGTCACTTCCTCAAGGCTAGCCTGTTGTGAAGTACCCTCCTGTTCTCTAATTTCACAGGGAGGAACATTTAGATCCAGCGCTACCTTCCTCCGTCGATACCCTCTAAGAGAAGGGCCCCTCACTTCAAGAGAACTCATGTCTGCTTATGGTTTTTCTACGCACTATCCAAATATTACAGCCACAATAAAACCTAAAAGAGAGCTTAAAAAAAAAAAAGTGCTCTCTCAGATAGGTTCACCATAAATATGATATCAGCTTTTCACTAAAAGCAATCGATTCTTTTATTTGATTTGAATGCTAAAAAATTCAATTAGTTTCACGAGAAAAATAATACTGGAAAGTCTTAGAAACCTGCTATTTGCATTTATACATAAAGACTTCAATATGGATAGTAAGTTAGTAACACCTCCACAGCAAGTAAACCTAGTTATGTAGAACCCAAAAGAAGTCCACAAAATCACAGACAGACACTCGAGTCTTTGAAAAACCTTTTTTTTCTTATTATTAACGCCCCAAAAAAAAAAGTGACTGAGACATGCGAACACTCATTAAAAAAAAAGAAGATCTCTTTCACAAATTTGCTTCCTTCAAAGTCTAAATAGCAACAAGTTGAACTATTGATTGTGATGTTTCCAGTTTAATTACGAATATATATATATATATATATATATAGGATGATGAACAAACAGTTGACATAAGATCATTATTCTAAAATTGGATAAGTTTAATCAAAATTCCAACCCGAAACACAGGCAAGATAAAAAAATCCACCAGCAATGAACTATGATCAACCAATAATCGAATAAAAATTTTAAATTCAAGAAATTTAATCGAATTTCATTTTAGAAAGCACATCGATTAGAATGGACAAACGTAGCCCCCAAAAAATCCCAAAATCTTAAAAACGAAACATCAATCGGAATACCAATCCTCGAATCAAAGCGAATTGTAAAAAGAAAACAAGTTGATACGAGTAAGAACGAGAGTATGAGAGACAAAAATCTTACATTGAAATCCTAGCGAAATAGAATCGCTTCGATAATTCAAAAACTTTCCCTCAAAACGAAAAATAGAAAATCGAAGAAAACGAGCTAAAGCCGGAGACCCTGTGAAAATCTTCCCTGTCTAGGGATTTTTATGATGTAACCACGAGAGAAATCCCCGACGTACAAATAGAGGTGAATGGGACAATCCGGCTTTAATTTTTCGGGTTCAAAGTCATATCGTTGTTTTGGTTTGATACATTGAACGGGTTTTATATTATTATTTCATACAATTTAAATATTTAAATTTAAAAATAAAATATTTAAATCTAAAAATATATTATTATTTTTATAAATAAATTTTTGTACCATTTGACATTTTTAATTATGTTTATGTATAAATATAAATATTTATCAGCTTAAAAAATTAAAATTAGCTTGTTATATAAATTGATTATATTTGAAAAAATAAGTAAGACTAAAGTTTTAAGGGCTTATAACGTGATAGCAAAAAGAAATATTATTATTAGTTAATTGCTCACTTATTTATCTTATTGGTCTAAATTTAACTTAAATTAATTTTTTTAAAAAAATAATGATTAAAAATTATATGATATATATAATATATCCCTAAATGTTTTGATAATTTACCATTTAAATAATAATTATTAAATAGTAACGATTAGCAAAAAAAAATATGAATATAAAGTGATTACAGCCCTCATAATTTTAATAACTTTTTAAATTCAAATTGTTTATTTTAGTGATTTGGTTCATAAAATTCCAATTGTTTTATATTTGTATAGCTTTAACATCATTAATGCAAAAATTATTATACAATGAATTGAATTTTGAAGTATATATCAAAAGTGTTCACGGGCTAGCTCGAGGTAAAAATTTTGAAATCTTTATCCAAGCCTATTTTTAGCCAAGCCTAGTTCGCTCATTTAAGCTCTAATCATTTTTTATTCATTAAAAAGTTATTTTTATATTAATATTTATATATTTTATAATTAAATTTAAATAAAAATACTATTCCTAATCAAGTCAGGTCCAAACATGAAATGTTAAACCCGAGCTCAAGCTCGATTGAACTAAACCCGATAAGTTACCTATTTCATGAACAGATCTAATATATATATCTAAATGTTTTAAAGCATTTAAAATAATTTTAATAATATATTTATATTATTTTTATTTTATTATTTATATTTTAATTACTTTATTAGGTAACATTCTCAAAATTATAATGTCCCAGTTTTTTTTTTTTTTTTGGCGTGGCTTGTTTGCTTTTTAGATACTAGATTAAGCTTTTATTTGGGCAATGTCACGCTGCCAGTCGGACATTTTTGACTAATATATTTGTACATCGCGTGATTTATACCAAATCCAAGCGGACTTATGACAACAAACAAAGTTAATGTTACTTTCATTATTTGTTTTGTTCTAACATTTCGCCGTAGATTACCAACAGTCTCTTTAATTTAATGATTAAGATTAACATGTAAATTTAAGTTCGAGTTTAAACATTTTTTCTTCCTTCTTTAATTTAACCAAAAAAAAAAAAGAGAAAAACACATTTCTTCCTGACTAATGCTAGTAATCCACACTTGAAAACCACATCTGATTCTTACAAGAACCAAAAAAAAATTGAGCTTACACATTTTAAATGCAAGAGTCTTGGTAGCAATAAACTATGTTATTCAAATTCAAAAATGCAAATCAAATATAAATATGTATTCGATACAAATATATTTAAAATTTTTAAGTTTATTTATTTATTTAAAAAATTTTATTTATATATTTATAAAATCATATCCTCATATCTATATTTAAATATATATACCAAATACACATTTAACATAACTAAAAAGTTCGAGTAACACAACACAAATGCTTAAAAAAAAAGTGATAAGTCCCCACATACGAAAAGGCACCTTTCAATCACCTATTCGTCACTATGCAACAATTATTACAACACTAGAGGAAATATCAACCATAGGTCAAATATTTGACCGAAATTACCATATCATGTGCATATGAAGCTTCCCTTCAACTTCAATGAACAATCTTCAGTTGATTGGTTGATGATTTAGAAGTAAAACGAGAGAAAGGAAGAAAGTTAAGTAACCATGCATGAGGAGCTCAAATTAGATTTTTTTTTTTAATTTATGAATTATTTCGAGCAAGCTAAAAAAAAAATACTCAAAGTAATGAACAAATGTTTTGCCTTCTGAGAACAGCAGAGCGAAGTTAGATTTTGCCCTCATATTGAAAGCTTTTTACATCAAAGCTTTTCGGTTAGTTTGACCATGAAGGAATTAACAACACCTGCATCCAACACAATCCATGAAGATTCAAAGAGCTCATGGAAGAATTCCGCTCCGGTTTCCTCGGCAGCATTCCTGAATGCAAGACCGAATGCATTCCCTTGAAGTGCTCCAAGACGAGGCTTTCCGCAGACCCCCACGATCAACACCTTAGCTGCTGGCTCTTGCAATACGCAGGCACAAAGCAAAGGCTTCGACCTAGCTCCTTTCTCCTTCAAGGCATCCATCAGAAAGTAGCAGAATTTGGTCATAGCTTGGGGGTGACCCAAGAGCCTTGTATCCGCTGAATCTTCAAGCTTCACCCACCTAAATTTTCTCCCACTCCTGATACAACCGCTCTTTGTTATTGCTGCACTTCCTTGCCTAAGAATAGCCCTTTGTATCTTGATTGCTTGTTCCATTCCGGCTTTCAGCTTATCAAGATTATTTAAGGACAGTGCATCATATGCCACCCCGAACTGCTTCGAAGCACAGGAGCCATCTGATTGAACAAATGATTCGAGCATTGCGGTAACCCCATATACCATGTCTGCAGCTGAAACCCTTGAAGTATAACCATGAAGACGCAAGAAACTTTTGTAGTAGAAATCATTAAGTCCATATTCAGGCAAAATTTGTTCAAATTGATCTTTCATCTTCTGTTTTACTTCATGATTCATGTACTGAAACTTCTGCTGGCAATCGACAAGCGCAAATCCCATCCTTGCAAGAAGAAGTTTAAGCTTTTTCATACCATTATCGCTCCATGTCTTCAACTTAGGGGCAATGTATGAGGAACACAGCATTGAATCAAATAAATTCCACTCCCTTAACAACATAAGTCTTGGTTCTTCTTCATAGGCAATTCTTGAGGAATCAGGTGCTCGAACCTTGGTACCATCTTTAAGTGTCACTGAAGTAACTGCATCAAGATTCCCTAAACTATTAATATGCTGCTGAAGCTCCATAACCCCTGCTTCATACCTCTCATCCGTTAGCCTCTCATGAACAAACTGATCAGTAAGTGAAACACAAGCCAGCCAAAGCAACTCATTTGTGTTTTTCCTCAAAGAATGCGACAAATCATACATCAGACACCCTGATGGCTTACCATGGAAAGTTCCCATCCGATAATAATCCCTTTTCAATTTCTTAAAACGCCGAGATACTGGCTCTTCTTCACCATCTGAAGACATTCTTCTTCTTTTCCTGGAACCATCCTTGGTTCCCCCTTCCTCCTCATCCTCATCATCCTCGGTTTCACTATCTTCATCTTCTCCACTATCCAGCTCTGAATTATGCAAACTATAGCTAGCATTTGCCAACTCCATAACTTCAAAATCATAAGCCAGATCAGCCAAACGTTCATCATCATTAGTATAAAGAACAACCACCTGATCATTGTGGTCACTCAAGTTACGCAAATGAATCGGCCTATGACTATCCACAACAAACACACGCACAGCTGACCCTAACTTAAGATCCTCCTGGAGGTCACGGTGGCACCCCCAGTTTATCAAAAGTATGGTAACAGGCTCCTCAGAGGAAGAACTCAATTCAGGAGCAGCGTATTCTCGGATCTCTTGAAAAGAAGACACCGGATAACACGAGTACCGGACAGAATCAGATTCAAGAATGTGGAAAATGATTTTGAGAGCGCATACAGAGTCCACATCAGAGGTTGACGGGAATATGAGCAAAGGAGAAAGAGACGATGCCCTAACCGATTCCTTAAGCTTAGCGTAAAATGACTCCACTCTTTCCTCCCTAACCATTTTCTTTCGTTTCCCTCGACTGGGTACTCAAATTCGATGGGAAATTTGAAACTTTTCTTGGGCAAGCTAAAAAAACTGGGGATTCAGGAAAAAGCTTAAGACCCAGAAAGAAAATTCCCTCTTTTTCCTTTCACATAATTTCACTAGATTGCATCGTAAATCCAAGATCTAAAAGAAGAAGCTCATAGTACAATTTTAGACAGATTAAGCTTAATTGGGTACCAAAAATTCATTAAATTTTGGCAATTCCAAACATACAATCAAATGAACCCCCCCCCCAAAAAAAAAAACAAATTACAATTTGGTAATACAACAAAAAATACAGAAGAACAAATCCATGAAGGGGGGACAGTTCAAAAGAAAACTGGAATAGAAAATAGTTTGAGAGTTACCTGGGATTGAAGAAGAAAACAAGAATGGTGAAGTTTCTCGGTGACTTCTTTTTCTATTTTGAAAATCAGCTGTGAGAGAAAAAGAAAAGAAATTGAGAAGCGGAGCGGAGGGAGCGCTATCTTTTGTTTTAGGGTTGACGTTAATTTGGATTTTGAAGTTTGGGGGATTTTGTTGAAAATTTGAAATCGTTTTTGAGCGACCGCGAAATTTTGGCGCTCCTGAGTTTGACTGACGACGCCGTCAGATTGTTGTTCTGTTCTGATCCGTTTGTTTGCTTTTAAGAATTAACGGTCAGGATTGAATTGCTTTTTCCGTCGAAATGGTATAAAAATAGTTTTTAAAACTAAGTTTTCTTTAAAAAAAAAAAAAAAAAAGGAACAATTGAATTAGGATTGCGGAACGTGTTACAGTTTCGATTCTCTACAACTTGTAACATTGTAGCATTTAGATGACCGAGTCAAAGTCAATAGTTTCTTTCCTTCTTTTTCTTCTTTTTTTTTTTTTCTTTTTAAATCAGGTCAATAATCTCAAACTTCTAAGCAACTGTACCAGAAAAAGTAATAATTAATCACAAATTGGCAGATCAAAGCTTGAGATTGGAAGTTTAAATTTACATTTTATTTTATTTTTTTGATTTTTTATTTTTAAACAAAGTGATGATTTTTAAAAGAAAAATACATGCATATGATTTCATGTTTTTTAATTATTATATATATGCTATATTTTTTGTATTATATAAATATAAATTTAAATATAACTCGTCTTATTAAATGTATTACAATTTTAAATAAAAATATAATAAATATATTGTGTTAATTTATATTTATTAAATATATTACGTTTAAAATTACTAAAACTTTGTACCATGCTAAGTATCATAATTATATAGAGAAATTATGAATCTTACATCAATTGTATACTAAAGTTTCACTACAATATAAGCATTAATGTTATCTTTAACATGTGAGCATCTTTTATGAACAAAATTTTAAGATTCAATGGATCAAAACAAATAATACTTTTGCAAGCCGGAGTGAACCATCACATTTGATACTAAAGCCGGTTGTGTAAGTATTAGTGAAGTGTCACTGAGAACAACAGGTCCTCGAATTAAATGGGAGAGGATGTTGTTATCCTAGAGAGAAATTTTGAATCCCCTATCGATTATGTAGTATAATTTAATTGAGTATCTTCAATTTGTAGGTCATCTTTTATAAATAAAATTGTGAGCCTTAAGGACCAAAGGGGACATTAACTTACAGCTTGTCTCCAAGTTTGATTCTAACAAATTTGTGCCGCATACCAGAACGTTTGCTTTGATCCAATCCATTGACACCAAATATGACGGATGAGACTTAGTACAGATTAACCTTTTTAAAGCCAGAGTGAAATATGATATATGGCAAAGCAAACAGCCTAGAAATTGAAAACATACTGACTCGATGACCAACTTAAAAACTTCAAACATAGCTACCCTGTGACTTTTGAAACTTCGAAAACTTAAGAAAGGGACACCAATACCATATATTTAGAATACAATTAAAGAATCTGCATCAGGTTCTGATGTTTTCCAACCAAAACATAAATTGCAATTTAAAAGTGGTAAACCAAAATGGACAATATAAAGGTAAAAATTTGAAGATAAAAGAGAAAATGGGGAAAGCGCAAAACGAAACAAAACAAAACATGTTCAACAAACAGAATACTACGCTGAGTGTCATCACAGGGAACAAAGAAAAAAAGCACACATACATAGAGATGATAACCGCATCTTCAGTGAAAATTACTCTGCTTTGAAGGAGCCTTCGATATATTTACAGTATTCCACACAACTTATAATGAATCCACAAATTCACAGGCCTCATTTCCTGCACCATGGGAGGCAGCAACTCTGGGGGAAATAAAGAAATACAGAATTAGGGATTACATACACGCAAATAGGTATATATATATATATATATATATAAAAGATTTTCAGAAACCACAGCCCACAGGCATAGTGATTAAATTGGTCCTTGAGTTTCACAAACAACGTACCTTAGCACTGCTGTTAATTGGCTTCCGATTCCGGGCATTTTTGTATGGAGATTGCTCACCTGGCATGCCTGGTATCCTGCCCCCGTTGTTCCTCTCTTCTCGCACTTGGTTAAAAATATGAGTATACCCATCAGCTGATGCCGGGTTATTCTCATCCCAGTCACCAAATTTTGGAACAGCAGCACCTTTATCAGGCTGTAACACCAGCAACCATATTATTAGCAAGAAGCTTTAAGAAAATAACAAGCTTAACTAAAGTGACAAAACTTTACATTCGGATCAGTTGTCTCAAGAGGAATCATCATAATATGGGGAAAAGGGCAAAGAGCAGATATAAAGTAAATGCTCACATAATCAATCCTGAGCCAAGTATGACAGGCATAATGCATCATCACTTTGACACTTTTATCAAGCGTTAAAAAAAAATTCCAGAAAGAATTTCCTACTAGATGAGAATATGATATAAGATAGAGAAGACTTTCATGAGGCAAGTGCCATGTAGGCTGCTAATCATGAAGAATTCAAGCTGTTGATACTATGCATCTGCTATGCTTTAGGTTTGACCTTTTCCGGAAAAGGGAGACAATTATTAATTGAAACATGTGATAAGAAGGAAATAGAAGGGCTTTTTCAAGTCCATCAGCAGATCCGCAGCACTTATTTTTATGCTATTTATAACAGAACAAAATGACAGGAAGAAGCAAGATAATTTACACTTTCATCGCCTTTAGTACTTGGCCTCAGTCTGGATCTTGTAGGAGTACCATGGCTACTATCATATGAAGTCTTTCCTTCCCATGCAGGTGATGCCATGCTACCTCTCCCTGTGACCCGTGCCTGGTGATGGAGTGGTGATTTATCTATGCTGTTTTCAGATCCAATACTTGTTCTTGCAGGTCGTTTTGGGGCTTCACCAGAACTTACTCCACGACCATAACGTGAAGGTGTAGAGTCCCCCGAAGCTCTGCGGTTGACATTCTCATGACGTGCTGGAGAGCCAGCATACTGCCTGAGGTCACTTTCTTCCCTGCTCCTTCCGCGCTCATGTGCCGTTCTAGCAGGTCCATGTCCTACCGGTTCATCCAATTCTAGTTTAGGTCGCGAAGCAGAAGGAGCTCCAGTAGGAGCTACGAAATTGTTATGTAATTCTGGGCTTTCTTGGGGATCATTTGGGTTTACAATCTTTCCTCCACTGCGACCCTGACGGGCCTTATCGAAATAAGCTGTGTAGGGAACATTCTCTTCACTCTCCCAATTGCCAAACTTGGGTACATGAGAACGTTGCTGCAATGGCAAGAAAATTGTTATGTATAAAACACAAACAAAATTCTCCTTTATCATTCATGGGAACAAAGAGTAGCAGATCAAAGATGAAGCAAAAATAATTCCACGATCTTTACACCCAAAGACGGCTCAAAATAGGAAAGCTAGAAGATTTTAGCAATGGATTTGTGATAATAGACAAAACATGTCTTATTGACTTTTGAATGAACATAAAGACGAGCATGCATATAACTCAAAGTTTGCCAAGAATTACTCCTGGCTAATACCTCAAAAGCACACTCTATGGAACTACAATTAAACTTTATTGGAAAGAGAAATAAGCTAATACACTAAGCATTCTCTCTTCACACTGCTTAAATGCTTGCCTCCATCAAATTATGAAAGTTGTTTCAACATTTTTAATATCAATTGAAGAGGGAGGCTCGAAAGATATTTCTTCTTGCTAGAAGTAAATCAGAAAATAAAGGTTTCTTTATTGCAGAGTGTGATCTATTGTATTGTAATCATTGCTTTTATTTTGTTCAATCAGTTTTGAATCTAGCTAGACCATTCTTTCATGGGGCCCTTGGGCTGAGTAGAAATAAAACGTCAACCAATTCATCTTCCATTTGATAATTCATTTCAGAAGATTCAGGAAACCAAATGAGCACTAGGGAAAGTTACCATTCTACTATGAGCTTAACTAGGGATGAAATGGGGGACAGGCATGACAATAAGCGATCTAATTATGCTTCTTGTATTAGATGGAAAAATTATGTTTATATGGTTCCAAAAGATTTTCAGTTACAACCAGAGCTCGGGGAGATAAGAATATGAAAGTGAACAGAAAGTAGCTTAAAACCACTTTCACTTGGATTCATAAACTGCAGTTAAATCTGAAATTTCTAACTACGGAACTTTCAATAATGATTTGTTCTGCTTGGATAAGAGGTGATAAAAATAATGACCAGGAAATGCATTTTCCATTCACCAAATCCAAAGTTTTCTTTAGCTGCTTTCATTACTTTTATCGAAACAAGTGACAAGGATTGTTCCTAAACAAAGATGCATTGAATGTGTTATCAAGCCCCTTTTGCAGGTCATACGGCAACACCAGTAGTAAAAAATGATATTCGAGCTCTTCCCACATGTTAAAGCTGAACTCTAAAACAAGAAAGTACCTCTCAGAAAATACTAAAGAATAAATCTTAATTTTGAACATCAATTATCTTATCAAAACTAGCTAAGAAGACAAAATCAGGTCTCAGGCAAAAGGGCTCGTAAGATGTCATTGCACTATATCACCATACAATATAACGTCCTATCAAGACATTTGAAACGCAAATTGATAAACAGCATATACTTAATCAATGGAAACAACTCAGAAATCAAACAAATCTGCTTGATCCCTCTTAATCCGCAACACTAAGTTTGTTCATATAGAAACAATGACCTCAGATAGAAGATAAATGCTTTAATATTATGTAAATATAAAGGAAAATTTTTAATGAAGTCTTGGGGTAGAGGGCTTGTTCCTCTATATGACCTTTAGATAACGGTCATTATTCTTAATGAGTTTTGACAACTATAATGAGGTATTTCCCTTTTTCAGGTGCTTTGAGCAAATATCCAACTTTTGTGATCATAAGAAACTGGTGGAGATAGGCACACAGTATGCCATCTATACAAAACTCAATATGCAATTCCCACATCATGCAATAATCTTACCTAATATTGTCACATGAAGTCCATCAGTACTACGATAGTAATCAACATGTGTGTCATCGGATTAGTAACTGAGAGGAAATAATGGTCCTAATCAAAGGGTTTACATGATCAACATAATCCATTGTCACCAAATGATTCCTGTTCTCAATTAATTCATATTCTCTGTGGATTCATAGTCATTTTACAATCACTCTTTACAAGCAAACCCGTCTAGCAATCAAGACGAAACTTTAAAACTTTTAAATTGAGAATTTTCTTCATCTCCTTTATCCTTTTAATCCACATTGTTGGATACTTTAAAATTTTCCAGTATCAAACTAAAACCAACAAAGTTCTGTAAGGTAATTTGTTCCATAGTTCAGACACGATACAACATAAAACCAGATCATTAAAACTGGTCAATCATGTGATATACAAGTTCACCCTAGAATACACTAATTAAGAGTCAAACAACATAAAGGACCATAATCTCAACCATCCTAAGCTCATTTCTATAATTCAATTACCTCTTAAAAAAGGCCAAAAAAAGAAATAGAATAAACAAGATTCATTAGATAGAATCTCAAATAGATCATATAGAAACTCAATTAAAGAACTAAAAGGAAGGAGCAACAATCTAGCTCAGCTTATCCGGTAAAATAAGAAATGTCGTAACACAAAAGCACAACATTCCATAATTCTCATATTTCTTTTTTGTCTTTTGCAATTTTCTCGGGAAACAAACAGAAGAATAATTTAAAACTAAGCCAAAGCGAAAACAACAAAGAACCGGGGATAGAAGTATCAAAGATAAAAACTTACAGCCATTTCTCTATCCAGCAAACTTGAGGAAGAAAACCCAGAATCCACAAAAGAACAAAAAAGAAAAAAAAAAGTTCAGCTTCTTCCGTAATCAAACAATTACAAACAAAACCCAGAAAAAATCTACACCCAAAGAACTCTTCAACTATAATTCAAAGACAAAAACAAAAGAGAGAGAGAGAAAGACAGAGAGACAGAGAGAAATAAAGGGGAGAGATGAAGAGAGCTTTAATGAGAGAAAGGGGCGAATTTAGAGAAAAAAAAAATAAAGAGAGAGGTTTATCAACCATTGACCGGCGCCACCGGTAATGTTTGACCATTCTCGCTCTCTCTGTAAAAATCCCTGTTTCTTCTCATTTTCTGATGTCTCTCTCGAGTCTCAAACTCAAATCGCCTTATATTTCCGCATCTTCGATTTTTGTTTTCTTTAAAAAAAAAATTAATCAAATCTTATCTCGAGTCAATTTCCACTCCTTCCACACCTTGGCATCAACGTTCCCTTGATTACTGATAAATTCGATTTACTCATGATTTAAGTAATAATTAAATATATTTAATTTTATTTTTTACAAAATATTTTAGATAATCAAATTTTTAAGAAAATCAATTTTTTATTGTTATAACCATTAATAAATTATTAAAATAAATATTAATCATTTAATTATTATATATAATATATAATAAAAAATTAATTATATGATATAATTTGAATAAAAAATTATATGCTAAAATAACGTAAGTTTTATACTAAGATCCAGCTTAATATTTAATTTATAAGTTAAAAATTATAATTATTCAAATAAATTAAATTTAGTTAATTATTATTTTGATAATATAAAATAACTATTTTATTTTTAAATTAATAAAATATTTAAAAATATTTTTAAGATTAATAAATTTATAAATCAAATCAATTTAAATCGATAAAATTAATTATAAATTTTATTTCTTTTAATTTAATTTTAATTTAATTTTTTTAAAAAATAAAATAATATCAATTAAATTTTAAAAAAAAATCGAATATCCTGCTTTTCCCAACCCGTCACAACTTCCATCGGGGACTGGAAGGAATAAATTTGGTACTGACGATAGCAGTCTTTTGAGGTCTGCCGGCTAAGAGTTACCAGTCTTAAATTTAACGCCGTTACTGTTAATGGCGGCTGGCTTGTAATAAAAGCTGGTAGTTTGCCTTTCTCTGCGGTTAACAATAATAATGATAATAATAATAATATTTTTTTCCCTTCGTCGGTTTCTCTTCGGACATTTCTGATTTTCCGATATGCCCTTCCCAATTATTCAAAACCTTTTCAAATAAATATTGCTTAAAAGTTCTTTCATTTCTTAAAACTAAAATCTAAATTTAACCATTGGTTTAAGCCTCAAGGCTTTTTTTGTAATTTGATATTTCCACTTTAAGACATTTTAAAGGTAAAAAATAAATAAATAAGCACATGTTATCCACTTCTAGATTTTATTTTTTTTTGGTAATATTCTTAGTATGATTTTTTTGAGGAAAAATAAATAAATGGGATTGATTTTCAGGGTATATTTTGTTTACCAATTTTATGTGGCTCTCCTAGAGATTTCAATTATTAAATTAATTTTTTTAATTTAGTGCTTTGATGTTTAATTATCAACTTTAATCAAATGCGTAATTAAAAAATTTATTTTCTTATAATTATTATGTATAATAATATCTTAATCCGTACATCACAGATAATAAATAAAGTTTTTTTTATTGAATATGATACAGCATTGTTGCTATAGATGCTTTACCTACACTAATTAATGGTTATTTAATTATTATTTTAATATTACCTTTATTGAATTTAAAGGAAAAGTAGTGCATTAATTATAATTTTTTATAAATGTTAATTTAACTAGTGTTGCCAAATAATAATTAACATTTCTTGTAGTATATTATAACTTTACGAAATATTTTTAAGGACATTTATTAACAAAATTTAATAAAAATTGTGAGATTATAATTTTTTTTAGGATAAAATATTAAATCTATTAGTCGAATAACAACTAATGCTTAAAACTCAGTCTATCAATTATATTACTATTTATTAATTACTAATACAGCAATTAATTGCTAATTGTGAGATTTGTGAACTTGTAATAAATCAATTATTGTTGTAAATAATTTACATCTAAACCCTCTAATCAATATGCATTTTTAATAATAATAATTATTATTATTATAAATGTGATGCATATTTATTTTTGGCTTTTTCAACTATTATTTTTCATTTTAAAGCATGGTGAAAGGCACCTATCTAAATCATAAATTTATGAACCAATGTATAACAAAAAATAATAATAATAATTTCTTTGCAATTGGAAATAAATTGTTTGAAAAGCATTAATACGCACTCAAATTCTTCTTTTTGACAAACTTCTTTGACATTTGGGGAACTTTAAAAAGTTAAATTATTATTAAATACAATTATCAAACAAACTCTTCTATTGGTAAATTTTCAGTTTCATTGGGGGTGAGAAATTCAATTACGTCAACAAAAACTTAATATCTAATCTCATTGGGAGTCATTTAAAGGTGGTGTTATTAATTCCTTTTAAAGGCCGTTTTAGCCGACAATAATTAAACTATTATTTTTATTCAATGCTAACTTTTTACAGGCTCATCAATTTGCATTTATGTTGCAGGCTTTTTTTCTATTTTTGAGAGGTTGGATGATGTGACTTGTCATTTGCCAAACATGGTAGAGGTTGGCAATGCTTCATCAAATTATGTTGTGATAATTTTTCAAGCAAATGCAAAATCTATCATTTTCACTAGCTTTTTTACCTAATGATTGTTAAAGGTCCTTAAAATATTCTCCAAGTTAAAAACCTATGGTTGAATAGCCTTTCGGCTCTTTGTTTATCATCGAATCTGATAATGGAATCATAATTTTATATTTAATATTTTAAAAATTACAGATAATATTTATAATAGACATAGAAATTCTTTATAAATATTAAAAATTTTAAAGAAATTAAAATTATATCTATTCAAAGATCTAGTTATTCATTCGAGCATAAAGGATTGTTTAATATTTAAGAAGATTTGAATAAAAGTATTAGATTCGAAAAAGTTAATTTAGACAAAAAAATTAGACACGATTAAAAAGAAACCGCGCTTTGATTCCAACTTTTGAGACCTAAACTCAGCCCAGTCCAGCTCATTTTACTAATATATAATATATATTAATTTTATATTTTATATATCATATCATTTTTATCATATAAAAAATATATATGTAATATTATGATGTAAACATTAAAATCAAGTTAAATTATTTATATTTTGATACTTAATAGAAAAATATATTAAATTAAATTTAAAATATATATATTTTTAAAAAATAAATTATAAAAATATATAATATGCATGGGTCTAAACAAGTTTAGACTTTCTATTTACAAATATGAGTAGACTTTGGTAAAATTCAAAAATCATATTTTGGGCCGAGCCAAACTAAAACAAGTATGTTTAATATTAATATCATACTTATACTTGATCTATGAATACCTCTAACTATAAACATTGTCCCAACTACTCCTAGTTTCATCTAAATTTGTAATATCAATACTTTTTTTGAAAAAAAAATTTAAATTATGAAAAAAAAATAATTTTTTATATATTATAAATTAAAGGTATTCACAAGCAATAAATAAGGATTATTTGTTAAACCCTATAAATCCGAAATGATTTTGACAACAATAATTATAATAATAATAATAATAATTTAAGTTAAGCTTAAGCTTAAATTTAAAAAGAAAAACTCAATTTAAATTATGAACGCTATTATTTAGATTATAAATTTAAAAAAAATTCAAATATGATTTTTTTTAATATAAATTTGAACGCTCTAATATCTCATGTACCTCTCAAATGTTACCTTTCAAATGACGCTTAAGAATGGAAATTTGTGTGACTAAGAAATAAGAATTTCATGACAGCGTTAAATAAATATTAAACCAATCTATATATATATATATATATGTATAGGGCTGGCTTTTTTGACAGAACAAAATTCGAGTTGACCCGCTTTACACCCACACATTCGTGTCATGCAATTTCTTTGTCTTAAAAAAAAAATTCCAATAAATAATTTAATCTTACTAACTTTTTATTGTAATATTAATCGGTGATTTTTTTTTTACATAATCATTTAATTTATATATTTGATAATAAAATAATATAAATGATATCATGTATAAACTCTCGTCAATTATTCAAATGAAACATATATCAATAAAAAACATAAAAACCCAAGAAAGTCAATGAATTTTTTCACACAAGTTGTTGGTCAATTTATACATATTTTGTATTTTAAAATACTAAAAAAAAAAAACATAGCAATTTGTTAGCAAAAAGCCAGAAAGATGTTTGAATTTACAGGGATGGAGAATTATTCAAATACGCCATTTTTAAAGGGGTGCTTGACTTTAATACGTCGATCACATTTTTCACATTCTACAATATATATATATAACACATGGTTTCTGGAATGTTTGGAAAATGGCAAGAAACAGTTTACATTAAAGAATAAACTTTTGAAGTTTTTCAATTTTGGCATGTTGATGTCATAAATTAGTTAAATATATATATTTCTTTTTATTATATAAACCACAGCCCTACTAAGAGCAATCATTATAACTAAACCTTAGGTTCATTTTGATGGTTTTATTTTCATGAGGTTATTGTATAATTTGTTCAAATCTAGTTTTTTTTTTTATTATTATTATTAAACTATTTTTATTAAGCAATCATTATAACTTGTTCAAGTCTAGTATTTATCCCTACAATTTTAGTTTGAACCCTCCTTTTCACCATTGCAATATAGGGACCACGGCAATTTTCAAGCTTCACCTTTACATTCTCTCGAGTTCTGTGGTCCTTGCTACTAAAACTGGAATAAGTTCAGTCACTTTTTTATATTCAAATATTAGACTTATCTTTATGATTTTAAGCGACACCAATTAAATTACAAAATATAAAATTTAGTTAAAAAAAAAAAAAAGCTTAGCTAGATTTTCTAGAGTTATATGCCCTGGTTCAAGGTTGCAGCTGCTTTGGTCCAAGAGGGTTGTTTGGCCCAGTGGACATTGAATTTATTGGGCTGTATGTCATTTAGACAATAAATAGAGTCTAACCAAAACTAGGGTTTCGATTTTCTAAAATAATTTTATTTTATTTTTTCTAAACCAAGTCAGTCCAGTTGGATTCCTGGAATGGCAATTTCAATGCCCAACGCTATTGGTTTGGTTTGGTCTTTGGCGTTAGCTTTGTCAAGGGTGAATATGGGGAAGCGTGCAGAGTTTTGGCAAGAACTCAGCTGTCAAAGTACAAAGAGCAACTCCATCTGCACCAATTATGAATCTAGACATGGTACTTATTACATGGGGCAAGATTAGGCTGTTGCCTAAATGAAAGAAGACTGGAAAAAATTAGTTTTCTTTTTTAATTTGTGAAAGTAATTAATCTGATATAAATTATTTTAAAAAGATTTGAAATAACTTTTTAAAATATTTATAAACATTAGTTAATCAAGCCTGAAAAAATTATTTGTTTTTGTCTATCATTCCATTGATTTCATGTTTTTATATTACATTTGATTCATTGTAATAAAAATTTTATTACGATTATAATTCAATATGTTACAATAGTATCATTGTTTGATTTGTAAAATAGTTATTTCAAAAAATAACTTAATATATTCTTATTTTGTGAAATCATTGAATAATTATTTTGAATCTAATAATTATTTCAACTTTAAATAAAATAAAAAATTACTTTAAAGTTTTTATATTTTATACTATTTAAATTTATTAAATTAAACTATTATATACAATAATTCTATAATAGTTTTAGTTTATTTAAATGAACTAAGGTAGTTCTTATAAAAGTAAGAAGTGGCTTCTAAGGTTCCCTCACATGTTTCTAGTCAAAAGGGTCAATCATCTTACCCACAACCAAACATTGCCTTGTAATAATTTCTGTTTAACCTAAAAAATTGTCTTCTTGTCATGCATGCTATTTTTTGAACTTTTGATTAGTGCCATTTCTTTTTTCCTGCCTAAAAAAGCAAGCCCATTAGCATATCAAACACCACTAGTCCCCGAGCCTTCGCCCTTAAGACTAATTAACTCAGCCAGTGAGAAGGAAATATAAAGAAAAAGAACACCAGTAGGTTTCTTCAAAAGAACTTCCTTTCTACTTTAGGGCTAAAATGTATAGATAAAACCTCTTTTTCCAAAGACAAAACCCACTTTATAGAAGTGGGTTTTTTGAGTTTTTGTTGATCAGCTAAAAGTCAGCAATCAGAATCAAAGTTTCCTAGTAGTTTCTTGCTGAATTTCTCATTTCTCTTCTTTTATCTGATGAAAATCGTTAGCCATTGAGTTAAAATCAAGTCTTTTTTTTTTTTTTTTTGATTGAGAGAGTTGGGAGGAGCTAAGGATGATTCAGTTATTGTTTTTGGTCCTTTTCGCCGAGGCTGTTATGGCGTTCCTTCTGTTAGTAAAGATTGGGCCTCTGAGAGAGCTCGTCATAAAGAGTTTAGATCAATTAAAGATGGGGAAAGTTCCAGCCACTATGAAAACTATTGCCGGTACAATGTCTGTGATTCTTTTATCAAGTCTTATGAGCATCATCAAGATCCAGAACAAGGGTGCAAAGCTTGGTACCATGTCACCTATGGATCAGGTTCTTTGGAGAACCCACTTGCTTGAAGCTTCACTCATGGGTATGATTATGCTACTTTTTTACGGTCATTTTGTTTCTGCATCTATCTCTTAATAACTTAGCTGACTGTTAAATTATGGCCTTGTTTAGCCTCTACAAATTACAATGTTGCTTGGTATAATCAGTATTTTCATAGACTAATAGGTCTAGTAGCTTCAGCACAGAGAATCAGGTATTTGTAGGGTACCCGTGGTTTTAAGATTGTGCTTTGAACATTAACCATAATCAGTTAGTTTATGTTTTCTATGGATTTCCTAAGTTTTTAGATTGGCCTAACCTAAAATTTAGTTGTAACTTCACATAGCCAATTGACAAAACTGAAAATTGAAACGATAGGAAATAACTCCTAAAATCTAATGAACTCCAGAAAGGCCTCAAAATACCTTGAACTGTTACTAGGACTCTGGATATGGGTATGTTCAATTTTTTTAAAGTTATTTTGAGTGTTCTTGGAGGGTCATTGCCTATAACTATGTCCAAAAATGTGTCGGACACGGGTAGCCTGGTACTTCTAGAAAAATAAAGAGTCAGAACAACATAAACACTTAAGATGGAGATGTTGAAACCAAGATAACAAACTTCACACTGAAGACAGCTGCAGGGGCTTATGGGCGAGACTATCCTCTGAATGGTTGTTGTGTAGTTTGAGTTGTCTTTCTCCATTGGGAAAACTTCTGTATCAGAGAAAGCCCTGTTAGTAATTAACATATCATGAAATCTGATACATATGCTATAAAATCATAGTTCCCATTTACCTATTGAATCATTATCATGTAAAAATCTCCCTAGAGAATTAGGAGTGCTTTAATCCTTTAGTTTGATTTTTGTCAGTGGTAGTTAAATAAGTGTTAGTAGTTTTAACTCAATACTGAATGGGAAGTTTCTCGACTGGGGGTTCATGTTGGGAGGTATAGATAAGTTTGCTGACCTTAACAATTTTCCCTAGGCAGGCTCCTTGCCTACGTTATTGCAATAAATAGTTTTAGATAAATTTTCTATTAAGCAGCTTAACATGGATATCAGTGTACTATGCCATGATCATGATTTTAGCCTGCATGATCGTTAAATGACGGTAAAATGTTTTAGGTATTGATGCATGATGCATCGTACGGTGTTCAAGTATTAAGGTGCATAGCTTGTTGAAGTTTGTGACAAACAATGGTCTATTTGCCTGCTAACTGATTAGAGCATTTTGGCATTTGAAAACTGATCTTGTATTCAATAGTTAGAGATGCGGATTTGAACTCAAAGACCTTCTTTTGGAGGTTAGATGTCTAGCACAGGCCACTGCCTTGGCCTTCTTTCATACTTATATTGTTTCTCTTGTTATTGCAAATGTTTGGTTACTTCAGTCTCATGTGGTTCCTTCTTCTTTCCCTTGTGCCCCAATGGTTCACTTCATGCTTCCATACCAAGAATCTCTTGGTGGATCTTTTATCCAGTTTCCTGATGCCGAGAGTTAATGGATTTATCCGGAATTTGAGAAATTCACAGAGTGATAATTGCTGGCTTCCTGGTGGAAAATTGCAGTAAACAAAACTTTGCAATTAT
>JAQSVH010000012.1:13253845-13268641 GCA_029448705.1 Adansonia digitata
CATGTAAAAGAAGTGCAGAGAAGATCTCGAAGAAGTGGTTCATGTTGTCATTATTAAGAAATGCTGGTATTCAATAAATTTAAATATATATAATTTTTTGTATTCTAAATCAAAGTCTCTTTTGTACTAAAAATAAGTCAAGATGAGATATTTGTTGTTTGTTTAAATTAAGACATGCTTAAGGTCATAGCAGTGCAACTAATTTTCAAAGGAATTAAAGGATGCAGACGTTAACACGTTTGATAACTCTCTGCCAAAAAAACATGGGGCGACAAAAGGCACAAAATAAAAAATAATAAGACTTTAGATCAAACCGACATCAATGTGTATTTCCTTTAATTAATATTTGACATGAAAAAATATATACAAATATAATATATATTAATATATAAATATAATATAAATATATAAATTATTACGTCTACTTGCACAGACTATGTATGTTGATGATGGATTTAGGACCTTTGTTTAGTCGCTCGTTCATGTTCAAAACCCAAAGTTTGCTTTTAGCCATCTCACTGTCATTATGGGTGGGAGTTTGTTACAACTTTGGACAACGTTACTGTCATTAGTTGGAATCGAAGTCATTTTTTCAGGTCACTCGACTTTGTTGTATTGTGACAGTCTCGCAATGGCAACACAGCCTTGGAATGATTTCCATTTATTTTTGGGGAAAAAAACAAAAGAAAATTGTTTATAAAATTGTTTTAAAAAATAATCTAATATAATGGGTATTCAAAGTCTTTGTTCTTTGAAACAGCAATTCTATGAAACCCTAACATTTTTCCATTCGATTATTACGCATCACATGTTTTCTCCACTGACAACTTACTAGGAAGTCCCTCTCACTCTCCACATTTTCTTTCACGTTCTTAATAACATAGACTGAAATCTCTCCAGCAAAGCTCACTGATTTCGTTAGCATTTTCACTTTCAAGCAACTAATATTATAGATTTATTGTTATTATGGAAAAACCAGGAGAATTTAAAAAGGTTTAGACAAAATGAAGTTTTTCAGCATGGTTTGGTTTTGTTCAAGTTCAGTAAATTAGACAATTTTAACTTCCAGTACTTTATTTTCCCTCTTTTTTCTCTCATTGAATCAAACTGTCAAAACACTTTACATTACATTATTTTTCTACTCAGAGAACCTCAAGTGCCGATCCCTCCAGATCCAGTACTTTGATAAAAACCAAAAACCCAAAGGAACCCATTTTTCTGGACTTGTTGAAGCACTGAAAATTCGAAAGAAAAATTGGAAAAGCCTAGAAAAAAAAATGGGTGGTTTAACGGAATCATGGTGTTTTTGCAAAGGAGTGAGCAAGACGGAAAGAATGAAGGGAACTATTTTCTCAAGTAAGGCCCAGGCAATGGCCAGAATCAACGGCGCCGCCTTCAATGGAATCTCCGGCACTGGATTCCTCATCCATCGGAATCTCCTATTAACCACTCACGTTAATCTCCCTTCTGTAGCTGCTGCTGAGAGCTCCGAGATCCGGCTCCAAAACGGCGTGGCTGCCAATCTCGTTCCTAACAGGTAATTTTTGTCTTCGCTTTTTCGTACTTTTTGTTTAACTTATGGGAAAAATGAGGGATTTTTATTGTCATTTTCCTGTTGTGGTTATGAATTGCCATTATGAAAATGCTTTTGAATAATGATTGGTTGATTAAAGAAATGTGGGTCCAAAATTGAAAGTTGTAGAATTGATTTTTTTAGTTAATAGACTTCCCAACTTTGAGATTTCATTGATCTAATTAATTTGGCTTTACCTTTTGTGCTTATAATTCATTAGATATGGAACATATGATGGCAAAAACGTTCTTTATTAATCCTTGTTATAATGACAGCCTTTTTTTAGTTCTTTTTGACATTTTACTGTTATAAAGTTACAATGAATGTCTACTTTAAATGCAAGTTGTGCTTCATTTCACGTAGAAGTTAAATCATTTTAGATAATTTGAAGGCCCATAATACTTGACCTTAACTAGAGTGTATGCAACCAAGGCTTCACTACTGGATCTTATGTATTGGTATAGGTGCTGATGAATTTGTTCAATTTCGAAATATGTTTATGTGTGAGGACGTCATAAATCGAGTATCATTTAGGTTTCTTCAATGAAGTTTTGTGGAGGAAGATAAGATGTAATGTCTTTTGAGATTGTGTATATACAAGATAATTTACCTTTGCCAATGTAGCACATGAGAAGTGGTTACCGTTTCTTTTCCTTGTTAAATCAGTTATAGTTAAAGGCCTTGTCAATTTTTTAAGTGCAACAGAAGAAAAGTGAAGAGCCATAATAGCTTTAGTTGTTGCTCACGCAAGTGTTTGAATTACTGAGCAAATTAGCATTTTAAAGTGTTGTTCTCAAGCTAGTTCTCAATCTCTTCTCTTTTCCCTTTCCTTTCGTGTTTTGCAGGCAACATTATTCTTTGACGTGTTCACATATATGTAGATAGCTTAACGTATGAAAAAGTGTTTTCCTAACTCATGTGTGTTACAATTATTTAGTTATAGCATATTTTTCAACAGAAAAAAATTTATATAGACATTGAGTCACCTATGTTTCTTAAGGCTGTTATTTGATAATATGTTATTAATTAGCATTTTAATTGTCTCAGTGAAACATTGATGTTTGTATTTTGTAAAGCTTACTAAATTCTTTTTGAAGTTACTGATTGTGGTCTGTTTACCATTCTTCTCCTTGATGTTTACACCTAAGGATCAAATGATCAATTTTCAGAGCAGAGAATCTAACAAAACACTTCAACAGCTTCTGTGGGCGGTAGAATACTTTCAAAAACACCTCACATTAGTTATCATTCCCTCTGAAAGTTAAGATTCTCTTCTATTATGCAAATTCATAAATTATGCTCCATAACAGGCTTAAAATTGGGTTGAGCAGAACTGAAAAAATAGACGAATTTTGAATTTGGTTCTAAGAAAAACCTTTAAGTTAAAAAAGGCTTTATTGGGCAACAATTCCGAATAGGTTCTTCTGTTGCTTTAGTTATTGCCTATTGGGTTTTCCTTTTTTCATTTTTCACCACTTAACTCCTCTAATAGTTTCCATGTACTTCATTGATGCTATGGTGGACTTGATAGAAAGATATCTGTATTGATCGTATTATTGATGATATCTGTTCCTTGATTAAAGAATTATTGGTTTTATGGTTACACTGCATATCGTTATTTTTGGCACTTGGCCTATTTATACTTTTCCGAACCTTATATGATCATTTGGATTTCTGCTAGACTGTCACCTTTTCTCTTATTTTAAAGTTTAACCCTTTTGTATGGATTCGATACCCCTTAACACAACCATGGATGCACCCTGACATTTTAATATTTCCTCCGCCTATGATGGCTCGACTTTGAATCGCATGTTTCACTTATTGAAGGCAAGATTTTTCCTTTAGGCAGCCATCAGGTAGTAGTGACTATAGGAAGTGCCTTCACTTAGTTCACTTGTAAAGTATGCTGAAACTATTGATGAAAAGTTTTTCTAATGCCTGCTGTTTCATTGCTTGTTCTGGTCATGTTGGTTAAAGTTCTAATTGTTCTCTTGTCTGATCCATTTTGTTGCTGCATTTAGGTTTTACTCCACATCGGAGCAGAGCTATGTTGCTTTGACTCTTTGTTTTTCTTGGAATACGTATATCTAAATATGGGTATGGGAATATGATCTTCCTAGAACCCCCCAAATACATGGAAAATCTTAGAAAAAATTGAACGTACCAGTGTCCAACACTCATGCTTGAGCCTGAGTAACTTAGGAGTGGAGCCTTCCCTCTGCTTCGCTTCTTCCTTCTCTTTTTTTTTTTAACTCTTTTTTGGTCTAATAATTTTGTAATTAAAATTCCTCTAGTAACTAATTTACCTATGTTATGCATAGAGTAAGGAAAACAGGTGGCAGAACATATGAAATTTTTATTTCCGAGTTTTCTTTCTTTTATTTAGCAATACTTTAAATTTAGCTCCTGTTTTTAATCTGGTTGCAGGTTTTTCATTACCAGCTCTGTTTTAGATCTAACAATAGTGGGCTTGGATGCCATGGATGGAGAATCATCTCATTACTTGAAGACATGTTCTAAACCATATCTAGATCTGGGAAGCGCTGTTTACCTTCTAGGTTACACAGAGAAACGAGAACTGACTGTAGGTGAAGGAAAGGTGGTGATTGCCACCGACAATCTCATAAAACTGTCGACTGATGGAATAATATGGAACCCTGGCTCAGCTGGGTTTGATGCGCATGGGAATCTTGCATTTATGATCTGTGATCCTCTGAAGCTAGCTACATCTCCTAAAACCAAGTCATCCTCGACTTGTTCATCGTCATCGTCATGGAAGAAAGATACTCCTATGCAATTCGGTATTCCCATTCCCATCATTTCTGATTGGTTAAACCAACATTGGGAAGGTAGTCTTGATGAAGTTACCAAACCCAAGCTACCAATTATTAGATTGATGTCCTCTGGCCAGAAAAGTGAGCACTCTTCTGCCTCGTTCACGATGCGCCAGGTTTTTAAGTCTACGGAAGCTGATGACAATAGAACTCCATCTTCCTCGAATATAATCTCCAAAACTAAAGATCAACCGGGACCAAGCTGTTCTACTGCAGTGAAGACTGTTGAAGAAGAAACGCCACGTTCTGATCCACATGCTGCACATGTGCAAGGAATCCCGACTCCAGAGATATATGAATCACCAAAGTTAACTGCTGTTCCTCTTAGGAAGAAAGAGACTAGCCAAATCCAGCTTTTGGATATAAATTTTCCTCCCAGGATTGCGAAAACTACAGTAGTTTTGCAGCCATCCGAACTGCTATTTCTGAACCCGGGTGAATATGTTCAGAAGGAGCCACCTCCAAAAACCCCATTGACAGAAGATAAAATGAAGAATAGAGTGCTGACGAGTGCCAGTGCTGAGGCTGAAGTTGCCTCAATGGGATCCACAAATGGAGCCCAGAGTGAGGTTCAATCTACTTCATCTCCTGTAGAACTTTTAGAAATGCATGATGGGTATAGCAGTGAAGGGGAGACCATGTACTCAGCCGAAACTGCCGAGAGTAGAAACTACACAAGTCCCAGGGAGGGGAAGTTTCAGCAAGTGAGAAGGAGCCAAAGTTGTGTGAGTTACACCAGATGGGGAGCTGTTCAAAGAAATCCGACGGCTCGCAGGGCATTGCTAGAAAAGCAAAGAAGCTTCATCCATGGGAAGAAGAATTGCTCGCAAGGGGCAACTTCTCAAAGGAGTAACGACTACTTCAGCCCTACGGTTTCCTCGATCATGAAGAAACGTAACAACTCCGAGCAGCCATGCAAACCTCGACAAAGCACTGTTCATTCATCCCCGAGATGGAACTTCTAATGGTTATTGTGAGCGTGACACCAAATGAGGGCTGCAAGACCAACAAAAATTATATTATTACACTCTCTATTGAATGCCTTTATTGTGTACATATATAGTGCAACTAACTAATTTGTTGTGACATACTGTGTAGAGTGATTCACGATGAATAAGGAAAGAAGCCCCTTCATGATGATGTAAATTTGCAAATGGAAAGTTTAATGAGACTTACCTTGCTTCTATGGATTAGGATCCATTCCATTTTTTTTTTTTATCTATTACTTTTCAATACATCTCACGGTTACTATTTACATGTAAGATTTACTTATGAATTGTGAAAATTTGTGAAAGGTGATTATCCAATAGAAAATTAATGGAGGTGAGGTCAGACCCTGCTTTGGCTACCTCATGATTAGTGCAATGTATTATGCGGTGCATTATTACAGGCTTGACATTGCTGATAGTTTTCCGTTTATGGTAGATTAATGCGAGAAAGAAAACAGTAATTGGAGAAAATTCAGCTTTATTTTTTGTTGTTAAGTAGGAATTTGGAGCTTCTCTATTAATTTCTTTGACGAGTAGAGCAAGGATTTAAAAAAAAAAAAAACCTACATAATGGTATATTCATTGATCACCATACATCCTTGAACCATCAATTACCCATAATTAATAAACACTAAATTAAGAATTACAATTCCATTTATGTGCCCAACCTTTAATACTACTCCATGAACATAACCAAACTGCAAAATTTCATTGATTTTGTATCAAGAGCTGGAACTTACGACTGATAGAACTTAAAAACCGGGGCTTAATTGAGACATACATGATTGAAGCCCTCATCGCAGCCTCATTCTCGCGCGGTGAATTAGCATGCCTATAGGCACTCGCTGCCCGCCGGCTGGCTGTCACTGGGAGTTTTGATTGAGGTAGACACCCCACCAATTCATTATCTCCATTCTTCACTCAATTTCAAAAATGTAAAATCACTAAACGAATTTTAGACATCAGGAGGCTCCAAGGAAATGGAAATGCTTAATCATAACCCATTTAATGGAGGAGATTAAATTTGTTTTATTTACCATAGAACAACCTGATACGTTAACATTTAATAGCAAGTAGTGGGTTTTAAAGCTTTCATTTGTCCAAAGTTTTTTATTTATCGTAAAATATTCATGTGAGGGACTTATACATGATGCATATTAGGTATGAATTGATGCACATTTCATTCATGATTTTTAAAATAATTGTTTTTGTTTTAAAGAAAGAACGTAGGGCTCTACATGAAAACCTTTTTATTTTTACTCAACCTATAAACTCATTTAATAATATTAAAAAATTATTTTTATATTAATACTTATAATAACATGTAAATAAAAATATTTTTTATTATTTAATTCGAGTTGAATTAACTCAAATTAAAAAACCACACACTTAGATCTTGGACTAATATATCTGTCCATATTAAACACAACCGCCATATTCATTCATCTAAATCCGGATATAATAGGACTGCTAAATCAACACAATCAACGATGGATAACAATATTACGTGAAGATTTTCTAAAAGAAAGTTGCCCATTGCAGAAAGCAGTAATTATACCTCCTCCAATGGAGTAACCAAAACATCAAAATTTCACTGTAAAACAAGGCTGAAATAGAAGAAGACTCCCCAAGAGAAACAAAAGGCAATAGCCAGCGATATGAAGAAGAAGATGATTGCCAAGGACAAGGCAACAAGATTCCTTCTTCTCTTTCTTGTGGTCATTCTTCTGAATGAAGGAGCGGGACCTCCTTGGTTCTCAGGGTCTTCGTTTACTTGGTTGGCCACTTGTTTAAGCCATCGTGGCTCAGACTTAGAGTATGCTGCAGAAGTCCTTTGCCATTCCTAAGGACACCCAAAGCTGAGGCACCCTGAATAAGGGAACTAAAGCCAATGGCAACGCCATCGACGAATCCCCATGAACAGTGGACATAGTTTGCTGTCCTGATGTTCATAGCAACTGGTTTCACTGTAAACGGTTAATGAAGAGAACCAAAATAGGAGGCTTGACACCTTATGCTTTATTGTACCACCTAGTTAAGTAGTGGCTATCTTTTGTGCCCATGGCACTTGATGGAAAGTTCACAAGCTTCTATTGTTCTTTGCATTATAATCATCTGTCGACAAACAACTACAAGAGATCTCTAAATATGTAAAAGATTTAAAACAAACAACCTAACCAGCGGCCACCCACCTGCTCTGCATGTTCATCAAACGAAAAAAGTTAACAAAGGCAATTCAGCCTAACTCATTTGTCACAGGCCGAAACTCAAGCTCTAAACCTATGCAGCACACGAACCCAACAACTCTCAGACTGTGACATATGCCTGTTTTTGAAACTGGAAAAAGGATCAAGTTTAGGGAACTGAGGCTACTACCTTTCATCCCAACCCAACTTGCCTAATGCAATTCACCTTTCCCACAGGTTGCTGCAGACAGGCAGAAAACCGAGACCAATCAGTTCATGAACCTTACCATAAGGTGCAATACAAGGGAGTCCAGAACCACAGGCAACTTAAATCATTGATTTTAATTTCTTTTACTGTACATAAATAAGTTGTCAAGTCTAGGTTTACTTCCAATAATACTGAAGCTGAGCTGAATTAAGTTATTAACTTGCAGATTAGCATGCATCTAAGAAAGCAAATAAAGCCTGCGCAGATAACTTATCAAAAAGATTGTCCACTAAAACATAGTTTTAAAATGCATATGTTGAAAATTCTTGAATTCAAAAAAGTAGCTCCACCGACACACCAAATACATTGCTTATTTCTCTTCTGAAGGGCAGTTTGAATTACCCTGAAATAAAACAACAATCATCATCAGAATAATTTGAAAGAATGAATGAAAGCGTTCAAAAAAATTCCACATATGAACAAAATTGGAAGAACATCTTCAAGCACCATAATAGAGAAAAATAGCAGAGTAAAGGTCCGTACATAATTCACTTTCACAACCTCTGATTTCATTTTCTCTCCGTAATGGAGATTTAACCAAAACAACATATAGAACAGCAAACTTACCCCAATAATCGGGAATTAAGCTCCATATTCAGCTGGCCGATGGAAGGAAGACCCTAATTAGTTCCTTCACAGTGACTCTTTTCTTGCAAGTTGGACATTTTCCCTGGGCCGCTATTGCAGCTTTAATGCATGCCTTGCAGAAAATGTGTCCACATCTTGTTGACATCTCCTCATTTAATGAACCCATGCAAATTGGACAATTGAAGGTTGGTTCCTTCGGAGGTGGCTGTGGCTTTGTAATTTCCTTGACCTGCCAATAATTTAGTTAGTAAGTCTTAAACATTCATAACTTTAATAAAACCCAAGATGCACCAGCATGAGCTCGGCCTATGGAATGTACAATGCACCTGCTTATATGTCCAAAGATCTTTCCTTTCTTATTCGATATCAGATTAATGCACTCAGCCCACTTCTTTAGAGCGCTTGGCATGACATTAAATGTATGGACAAAAATAAAGAGAGAAGCCCAGTCACAATGTCATTGATACGATGACTAGCTAAATACGTACATTCTTTCCTTGAAATTATCTTATATTACATCTGTCTAATAAAGCACTAAGAAAAGAGCTCTTACCATAGAATGTGGTGTATTCTCCAAGTTGATAACTTTTGAGCTCAGAGGAACTCCTCTGCACCTGCTCTGATTATTATCAGTTGACCGAGAAAGCCGCCCTAGAAGAAGAGGGATGTGAGCTACAACAACTTCAAAAACCGAATAATCTAGGGGTTCAACTATAAAGAATAAATTTAAGTAAATGAATCACTGCCAGTCTCTAAGTTGGTTGACCTATCCAGTCACACAAGAAAGACGAGATTGGACTAGACCAGAGAGTTGCCAAGTAATAACCTCCACAACTTGAGTTATCGACAGTAAAACCCACTTCACAAGCCATAGGCCCCCGAATAAGGGCAAACAGCTAGCTTTAAAAACCAGAGAAATGCCTATATACTATAGTCCCCTCAACAAACTAATATAGACCATAGAGTTATCAAATATTAGCAGAATATAACAGTTTATTGTTCAATGCTCGCAAATTCTAAATCTAAAGCAACCATACCAAATTGATGTTCTGAGAACTCACGGACATCATAAAGCAAGTAAAATTTCCAACAGTACCTCAAATTTTATTTCCATTTTAGTGCAATGCTCAAAAGTACATAAAGAAATATTAAATCCATCAGTTTCTTCTGATGAATTATAACGCACATAACACTTAGATTACATTGTGTTTGGTTAACCGAAGTGTGATTGTTTTGCTTCTAATTGTCCCATTTTAGAAAATTCGTCTGCAGAGAATACATCCAGGTTCCTTTCATATTCTTGTTAATCATTTTTTAGATCACTTGATATTTATCACATATGAAAAATGAATTATAACCCCGTATTATGATTCAACAAATTAAGTGATAGGCTTAACTTTTCCTAAGGACTCTGTACCTCATGAAAATAATGAAGCACCTAAATCAAGACAGGAATTGAAATCTACAGGACCTGTACCTTCATATTCTTACATTAATGGGGCGTCAAAAATGTAATTAAAAAGGAACCTTTTCACATTGTGCAGATAAATAAGAGGAGTTAGTGCATCAAAATAAGTTTCTGTTATGCAACATGCATACGACAATGCAGGTAGCGCATGATGGAAAAGAAACTATTATGAGTGTCCTTCCCTCGAAAATTTAACTACCTGAATCTACATCAACAACAGTCCTTCCACGGCTTCTCCTTGAATTGTTTTTCGCCTAACATAAAATCCCAATGAAATTATTAATAACAGTCATCATGACGCAAATGAATCCATAAAGACAGATTTCATGTATAGTTAATGCGAAAATAAAATATTATCAAACAAGAGAAGCATACCTCTGCAAATGCTCTAGCAGAAGATTCAATTACATCATCATCAATAGCCTCGATATCGATAGTTGCAGGTGGTGGGGGCTGCATGGGCTGACCAGTCAGCTCCTCAGATCCAGCCTGCCGCGAAGTACCCTCCTGTTCCCTGACTTCACTGGGAGGAACATTTAGATCCAGCACTGCCTTCCTTCGTCGATACCCTCTAAGAGAAGGCCCCCTCATTTCTAGAGTGCTCATGTTCAGCTTATGATTTTCTTCTATGCACTATCCAAATATGCAGCTTCAATAAAACCTAATATATATATATATATATATATATATATATATAATCAACTTCCTCAGATATGTTCACCATAAATTTCAATATCAAGTTTTCACTGAAGCAATCAGTTCTTTCACTTGATTTGAGTGCTAAAAACTTAAATTTATTTCTTGATAAAAATAACACTTGAAACTCTAAGAAACTTGCTAATTACCAAGTTCAATCTGGACAATAACACCTCAAAAGCAAAGAAAAAAAATCTCGTCATTTAGAACTCAAAAAAGTCCAGAAAATGCAAAGCCAAACACTTTATTCTTCGAAAACTTTTATTAATTAAAAAAAAAAAGAAGAAAGAGTTACATATGAATATTAATTTGAATAATATTTTAGGGAAAAAAATGACCTTTTTCACGAACTGTGCTTACTTCAAACTCCAAACACCAATAAATTAGCTGGATTGCCATATTTCCAGTTCGATATTGTTCATTAAAAAAAATTATGCAAACCTACAGGATAATGAAAAATAACTCAACATGAAATCATTTGTTTTCGAGAAAAGGGGAGAAATTTAACCAAAATTCAAACTAGAACCACTGGCTGGATAAAAAAAAAATCCACAACCAATGAACTATTATCAACCAATAATGGAATAAAAGTTTGAAATTCAAGAAGTTTGGTCGAATTTAGTTTAAGAAGATACATCAATCGACTAAACAAAATGTAGCCCTAAAAAATCCCCAAACATCAGCAACTGAACATCGATCAGAACACCAATACATTGATCAAAACGAATTGACTAAAAAAATAGCTTAACGAGAGAAAGAGTATCAGAGACCCAAAAAAAAAAATCGTACTTGAAATCCTGGCGAAAATCGAATCGCTCTGAGAAATCAAAAATTTGCCCCCCAAAAAAATAGAGAAAGAAAAATCGAAATTCGAAGAAAAGGAGCGAAGTCAAGAAACCTTGCGAAGATCACCTCAGTCTAGGGTTTTTAAACAGGGCAAGATTTTCAAGCATGGCAGGATGGAAAGAAACAGCGAGGCAGAAACCAGGAAATTGATTGTCTCCACGTGGCCTGATCTCTTTGATTCATATACGTATTACGTGTTTGCTTACATATGCAGCGCGTGGGCTCTTCTGAAAAACTGCTGTCATTTTTGGAAGAATTATTATAGTAAAATTTTTTTAACTTTAGATTAAAACTCTATTTTATATTTAATTTATTTATTTTATTTTTTTAAATATACATTACGATATATGATTGTTCTTTAAAATCAATTAAATAATTAAAATTTTTTATTATTAATATATCTAATAATATCGAATTTTTTTTAGATACCATCATGAAAGTTTGAGAATTGTATATTATTATTATTATTATTAGAGTGATAATAATTTATATACTTTTGATTAGTTTTTAACCCAAAAAAATATTTATGAAGTAATGAATTTTATTGCACAAATTTTATAAAGAAATCATGTAATATTAGAATTTTGAAAAAAAAAGTAAATTTTGTTAAATGTGTTGAGCGATTTTTAAATTGTAGGTCAGAGTTCAAAAAATAAAAGGATAAGTTTGAGAATAAAGAAGATATGTTAAATGATAACAAGTAATTAAATAGGCATTAAAGTAAAATACTTATATCATTAAATATTTAAAGATGAGGAAAAACGAAAACTTTCGGTAATAAAAACTATTGAAAGGTGAAAAATATGATTTCAGATGTATAGTTTTTAAATTATATATTTTTTTATATTCGAGATTTTATGCAATTAAAATTATTTTTTAATCAATAAATCTCGTCTATTTGACAATCGAGCTTGATTTTAAAATATTGGCATAACAAAATAATATATATATATATATATATATACAATTCAAATGTTCAAAGGTTTTATATATTTCTTTTGACATATATTAAAAAAATTATATATTATTTCAAAAATAAATTCTACATTAGATGATAGAATTTTTTGGAAATAATTTGTATTATGATAATAAACTCTTCCTATTTAGCACTCGTTTTGAATTGAATTATATTTTCATTCATAGTTCCATGTAACCAATAGAATTTGAACCTTATGGAAAGAAAGAAAATGATCAAATGGTTTATACATTGCCTTTTGACATATATTTAAATATTATATATTATTTCAAAAATAAATTGTATATTATACGATACAAATATTTGGTAATAACTTGTATTATGGTAGCAAAATCTCTATATTTGGCATTTGTTCTAAATTTAAGTTTGAATTCAAATATTTTCATCCATAACCCATATTACCAAATAAAATTTAACCTTATTTGGTAGGTTAGATAAAATAATATAAAGATAAAGAACTAGAAAGAAAGACAAATGAGAAGAAAGAAATATATATATATATATTTTTATTAATGTATTTGGCAAGAAATATGAAAAATAAGAAATTAATTGTCTGCCCTCGTATTATTTGATTTAATTAAAAATAAAAAATAAAATAAAAATTATATTATTTTATTATTATATATTTATAAATTAAGATAAAAAATAATTTTATAAATATATACACTTAATTTATAATTTTTTTATTTAAAATAACTTATTTTTGGTTAGCGAATGTAGAAGTTAATGATCGAACCCTGGCCATGCATGTAAACTTTAAAAGAGACCGAGCTCATAATCTTAAGAGCAGTCCGTGAGTCAGTCACTGAGTCAGGGCGGAAGAAGGAACTACAGATTCTCCAGCAGCAATGCACGAGATCTCAGAAGCTCACGACTCCCATTCCTCCAAATTCACCGACAACAGTGGTAAATTGCAACCCGAACCCGACTTCGATCAGAAATCAATGCGTAAAACTAAACCCGGATTTAAACGCCTTTCGCTTACCCTCGCCGTCCTCTTCTTCTTCCTCCTAGGTCCGCCTCTAAATCTCGGTCACAGCTTTGTCATTCCTTTTCTTTTTAAAAATAAATAAACAAACAACTTTTATTGTTATTTTTTTGTGATTTTTTAAAAATTGAATTTCAGGTTTCCCATTCTTATGGAAATCTGTCGAAATATACCGTTCGCCGCTGCCGTTTCGCGAAATCGACGCGCTCTCGACTCAGCTGCGATCCGATACTTTACTCTTTCCAGTCCATTTCCACGCCTTTTTTGTCGACCTCGATTCCGATCCTGATCGCCTCCGTCTGTCAATCCTCTCGGAAATTACCAAACTAACATCTCAAAACCGTAACCGTCGACTCAGGCGCCCGTTGCCTCTGTTCCCCAACCTTGTCTTCAAGTTCGTGATCATACCAATGCGGATCGATCACCGCCGTTGATTTTGATCGATAAGAGGTTGGAGTCATTTTTTGGCGGGAAAACTAAGGAGTACAATGTGGTGGTGGTGAAGGGTGAGAGTGAGAGAGCTGTTGTGGGAAAGTATAGGCATGCATGGATGGTTGTTGGCGGTGGTGGGGAGGTGGAGATGGCAGCGGTGAGGGTTGCGGAGGTGTTGGTCAAGGTGTTCGTGAATGGAGGAAGAGAGGAAAGGTTGACTCGAAATGAATTTATGCCAGTGGGAACCGATGGGAGGATCGTTCTTTCATTCAATTTGCTCAACGCGGATCCACGTCCTTGGGATTATGATTGGTATGATGCTTTTTTTCTGTTTAACTTTTGCTTGTTTTCGTTCTGTATTGATAACATTCAAATCTTAGGTGGATTTGTTTTGAATTTGATTCTCTTTGTTTATTTTGAAAATCTTTAGTTGTTCAAGTGTTTGATAGAACTATGCTAAACTAAACATGCTATAGTTGGCATGTTATGCATTTAGCTCATCTTACATTTCCTTTTATTCTGGTGCAGGGATTTTCAAAAAATTGATAAGACCTCGTTGTCCCCTATGATTAAGGCTTTGGGACCTGTAGCAAAGATCAATATAGAGAGTCAGGTTAAGGGTGATATTCCTTATTCATTTTGATCGTACCTTATATATATATATATATATATATTTCAATCTGATGGATATTTCATTGTTTTCATGTTTAGGTTTTGTACCATACACCAAAGGCCTCATTCTCTTATTGGAATCAAAAGTTGGAGAGCTAGGTCTTTAGTGCCAAAGATCTTCCCTTCTTTGTATGTTCTTTTAAGTTTTTTTCTTCTTCTGTTTGATGCTTTTTATCTGCAAGGAATGTTAGATATTCTTTCTTTTTGTCAGTCAGTCATGAGTTATTGCACCTCTTATATGAAAAACAAGGGAACTTATATTTTTAACTATTAATGTTAT
>JAQSVH010000012.1:13268741-13299942 GCA_029448705.1 Adansonia digitata
TAGTTTATGTTTTCTATGGATTTCCTAAGTTTTTAGATTGGCCTAACCTAAATTTACTTGTAACTTCGCATAGCCAATTGACAAAACTGAAAACTGAAAAAATAGGAACTAACTCCTAAAATGTAATGAACTCCAGAAAGGCCTCAAAATACCTTGAACTGTTACTAGGACTCTGGATATGGGTATGTTCATTTTTTTTAAAGTTATTTTGAGTGTTCTTGGGGGGTCATTGCCTATACCTATGTCCAACAATGTGTCAGACACGGGTAGTCTGGTACTTCTAGAAAAAAATAGAGTCGAAACAACATAAACACTTAAGATGTAGATGTTGAAACCAAGATAACAAACTTCACACTGGAGACAGCTGCAGGGGCTTATGGGCGAGACTAACCTCTCAATGGTTGTTGTGTAGTTTGAGTTGTCTTTCTCCATTGCGAAAACATTCTGTATCAGAGAAAGCCATGTTAATAATTAATATATCATGAAATCTGATACATATGCTATAAAATCATATGTCCCATTTACCTATTGAATCATTATCATGTCAAAATCTCCCCAGAGAATTAGGAGTGCCTTAATCGTTTAATGTGATTTTTGTCAGTGGTAGTTAAAAAAGTGTTAGTGGTTTTAACTCAATACTGTATTGGAAGTTTCTCAACTGGGGGTTCATGTTGGGAGGTATAGATAAGTTTGCTGACCTTAACAATTTTCCCTAGGCAGGCTCCTTGCCTATGTTAATGCAATAAATAGTTTTAGATAAATTTTCTATTAAGCAGCTTAACATGGATATCAGTGTACCATGCGATGATCATGATTTTAGCCTGCATGATCGTTAAATGATGGTAAAATGTTTTAGGTATTGATGTATGATGCATCGTACGTTGTTCAAGTATTAAGGTGCATAGCTTTTTGAAGTTTGTGACAAACAATGGTCTATTTGCCTTCTAAGTGATTAGAGCATTTTGGCATTTGAAAACTGATCTTGTATTCAACAGTTAGAGATGCAGATTTGAACTCAAAGACCTTCTTTTGGAGGTTAGATGTGGCTAGCACAGGCTACTGCCTTGGCCTTCTTTCATACTCATATTTGGTCTCTTGTTATTGCAAATGTTTGGTTATTTCAGTCTCATGTGGTTCCTTCTTCTCTCCCTTTTGCGCCAATGGTTCACTTCATGCTTCCATACCAAGAATCTCTTGGTGGATCTTTTATCCTGTTTCCTGATGCCGAGACTTAATGGATTTATCTGGAATTTGAGAAATTCACAGAGTGATAATTGCTGGCTTCCTGGTGGAAAATTGCAGTAAACAAAACTTTGCAATTATAGACTTGACGCCGCAATCAGTTGATACATTCTACAAATAACACAAGATATATAAATCTAGCACTGCTGCTTTTTTGTTTCTTCTTTGTGGAGCATATAGAACTTAGAACCAGTTGGCTGGAACGAGCGTATTATATATGTAATTAAGCTTACAGGTCTATTCTCACTATGAACTAACTGGGTTTTGTGACTAGTATGCTCTCATGTCAGAAGCCTTTTTTTAAACAATTTGCTAATTCGCAATTAACTATGCAAATGTTATGGTTACAGTGGATACCAAATTAAAGTTTAGGAAGTCTCGCAATAAAGCCCTTGCTTGAAATTAAACAGTTCAAAGCCTTATTACCATGCAATGCACTTTAGTTCAAGGTGTTTGCGAGATTTTCTCAAATTTAACTCATTTCTTTTGGCTGAAAAATAGATGACTTTCCTCTCAATATCAGAAGGGTGTCTAATATCAGTTATATGAGACCTAGATGGGAATTGTTAGCATGAAAAGGTTTTATGTTACATATGGTATAAGATGGGTGCTGAGTTTGCTTAAAAAGTCAGTAGTTGGAACCAAATGACATAAACATGTCATGGATACTGAGGATTTCACCTGGTGTTGGCATAAATCGCTGAAAAGGATTCTTTTCATCTCATCTCTATACAATAGTTGTATGCTACATAGGATAAACAAACATATTCTAGTTTTCCTTCACTTGTGCATACAACTGATAAGTTGTGAGTTTGTATTTCAGTAAATTGTGAGTTTGTGGTCAAATGGCTAACTCAAAACCCACTGTTTAGGTTTTGGAAAGCCTTTTTAATTTAAATGGGAGCAAAATCTAGGGCAAGAATAGCGCTACCACATTTTCCAATATAAGGGCTTGAAGTGGAATAGAATCTTTATACAGGCGCACTGTAATAATGAGACCAAATGCCGAAGGTGTCTGGCATCTGGTTCTTCCAAATCTCTATTGAGTTTCATGGAACTTCAGTGAAAGGGCTGTCGATGACCGGACTCTCGCTAACCAATCCAAATAGTTACTTTGTTAATCCAAATAGTTACTTTGTTTTGAGGTGTAGAGATCCTTGTTTCTCGTCGCTTTTACATTTCTTGAGCTTCAGGTTGAGTGGTCAAATGATGCAGGTCATCATTTTGATTCGTCCAGAGTTGGGGAATATAAAGATGTGTAAGTGGATCACCCTACATAGCTTCTGGCCTCTGGGTGTTGCTGTTGTCCAATTTGTGCTTCTCCCAGCATGGTACTTTCTTTAGTGTTAGTGATTTTTACTGACAAAAACTTTAGGATTTCTAAAAGTTGAATCTTTTCCATTGCTGGCTATGAATTCTGGTTCTATGCTATTGCTGATCTGAAATAGAAGAGGATTGCTCAATCATTGATCATAAACTGAATAAGTGTCATGCCTGTGATATTGGGTGAATGATTGTTCTACTTGTATCCTTTGTGTAGTGGTATCTGTGCATATTTGACTGTCTAAACGTGATCTTGTAGGTTTTACCCTATTTCTTGGCTTCATAATTGATCGTATGCACCATTATCTTAAAAAGCTTATCGGGTTGAGGAGTAATGTGGGAACTTCAAAAGAGGAAGTCGAACGTCTTGAGAAAGAGAGAATGCAGCTTAAAGAGAAGGACGAGAAAGCTTCCCAGGAGATAAGGCTACTGAAAGAAGAAATTTCTACTCTATCAGAGAATTTGAAGAAGATGAAATCGGAATCTGAAGCAAAAGACAAGAAGATCGAAACTGCTGAAGCACATGTTGCTTCTCTCCAAAAACAATCTGCAGATTTGCTACTCGAGTATGACCGCTTATTAGAAGATAACCAAAATCTTCAGAATCAAGCTCTAGGATACAAGAGTTGAGGAAATTTTGGAAGGTCTCAGAGAAATTTGTGTTCAGGGTACTACTTGGTGTTTCTTGGGGAGGTTAAAGGGACCTGTGCAGTGGAGGCAAAGTAGGCTTCTGCACTGTTGAAAATTTTGTAATTCTCTTGAAACTTTCAATTGTTGACATAACTGAACTTAATATTATCAAGAAGAATTTACTTTAATAAAAAGTCCACTTATGAAATAAACTGTAACAATAAGGAGCCGCTTAAGGAGCTATAATCATCATATCAATTATCAAGCATATAACAAAGAAAGTACGGAGTTTTTCTTTTTTCACATATAGAGGCAATATGGCGCTGGGATGTTCTTTTGAGTTGTCAGTCTTTGGTTCCAAGATTTCTTTTGCAGTGACCTTTTGTTGGAAGTGTCACAAGAAATGCACGATAGCGTTTGCCCATACAATACTTGTTAGCGTGGCACATTGGTGCAAATTTCTAGCCTCAGTATCCTCCTCCGTCAATCCTTTTATTGCTGCCAAACTAACGTTACTCAGCTAAACAGTTTCAATAAACAAAAAAAAGGTAATAAAAGTTAGCAACATCATGCTTTAATCTTTCTGAAATATCAAATACTGATTTGAAAGAGAGGACTGGGTATGCTTCCTGATAAATGAGGATAGAAAAGAGTACTTACATATACTTAATTTATATGGAAGAAGAGGAATGGCAGAGTTTATGACAGACTGACGTTCTTCACTGCATCGTTGAAGCTGCCAGATATAGGCAGTTTTTTACAGTTGAGATGGAGTGAAGAACCTGCTTCATAGTTCCTGCAACAATCCTCCGTCCACAGTCTTGGTGATAAAACTTCGTTAAAATGGTCATTCTCACCAACCTTAAAGTTTCTCATGACCAGCAGTGAGGATCCTAACCCCAAGTTTTGGAGGCCAAAAGCAACAGGAAGACCTTTCATTTGACCATGAAACTCATCTCACGGTCCAATTTATCCAATGCAGATGATATAGCTTCATATTCATGGTGGCTTTTATCTCCCATAAAGAAAGCATGGAGCTTTCCATTCACATCCAGAACACTGTAGCCCGGCACTTTCTTCTTTCCAGTTTCTTTCATCAGTTTCCTTACAGCAGCTACTTCATCCCACATGTTTTCCATGGCAAAGAACTTTGAAACCAGCGCATGAATTCCCAAGTCATCTGGATTTAACTTGAGGACCTTCTTTGCAGCCATCTCCCCAATTGACGACTTCCCATGATTACAGCAGCCAGACAGGAGAGCAACCCAAACAGCCGCTCCCGGTTCATTGTTCATTGAATCTATTAGTTTATAAGCTTCTTCTACGAGTCCTGCACGAGCCAAAAGATCAACCATACAAGCATAATGCTTCTCAGTTGGTTGGATATTATATTCATTAACCATGAGATTAAACCAGTATTGACCCTCCTCCACCAGTCCCGAGTGGCCGAGAGCTGAAAGAAGTGCAGCAAAAGTTGCATGATCTGGTTTAACGCTTGTGTTTATCATCTGGAGGAAGAGTGATAGGGCTTCCTTTCCATGCCCATGTACTCCAAAGCTGGCTATCATTGCATTCCAATAGATTCTATCTCTAGAAACTATCCGATCAAAGAGTGCACGGGCATAAGGAAGCGCTCCACATTTTGCATACATGTCAATCACTGCAGTGCTGGAAACTTGGTTCAAACCAAGCCTTCTGGTGATATATCCGTGTATGGATTTACCCAATTTCAACAACACACATTGTGAACTTGCCACAAGAGCACCCACAAGGGACACTGAGTCTGGTTTAAATCCATAATCTTGCATCTCTGCCAACAACTCCAGTGCATTTCTGGCAAAACCATTTTGAGCAAAGCCAGAAATCAATGCACCCCAAGAAATATCATTCTTACTTGGCATCTTCTCAAAGACACGCAAAGCATATTCCAAATATCCATTCTTAGCATACATATCGAGAAAGCTTGTGTGAACCACAACATCCATGGAAAGACCTTTCCTAATCATACATCCATGAATTGCACGTCCCAACTTTAAGTCCCCAAGATTTACAGAAGCCTGAATCAACCCCAACATCACAACACCATCTCCTTCCATCTCTTCCGTTTGCATTTTTCTATACAAATCAATCGCCTCACTTGCCCGTCCACTCTGCGCAAACCCCGTTATCATAGTAGTCCAACAGACAAGATCTTTTCTTGGCATCTTGTTAAACAACACCATCGCCTCATCCATATTCCCACACTTGACATACAAATTTAAAACAGAAGACGCTACAAACACATCATTCTGATATCCAAAATCCACCGCTTTACGCCAAATCTCCTCCCCCATTTCCAAGTCCATCAAGCTAACACACGCCTTAATAGCCATGGTAAAAGTGGAACTGTCAGGCCTGGTGCCTTCTAAAATCATTTGCAGATAAAAACCCAGAACTTCCTTTGGAAAATTTTTACGAGCATAGGCGATGATAATTGCATTCCATGCATCTACGCCTCTGTTAGACAATTTATCGAACACTTTACGAGCTGACAAGATATCGCCAACTCGTGCATAAGAAGAGATAAGAAAACCAACGGAGTTCTTATGGATGCAAAGGCCGGTTAAAATCATTAAGGCGTGAATTTCGGCTATAGGCTTTCTGTCTTTGCAGGCTAAGAGGAGAGGTTTAAGATGCTTTGGCCATTTAAGAGGCTGCATTTGTCTGAAAATTATAGAAGTCGAAAAAATGCCCACTCCAAAAGTGGGAAATGTTGATTAAAATATAACGAGAAGGATCTTTTTCAATAATAATAACAAAAACCATATAATTCCTTGATATTTTGGTCGTCGGCAATCAACTGCAAATTCCCCAATTATGGAAGATGGTAACATTGTTTCTTGTGATCCCTGCAATGGGAGTCAACTTATGTCTAACATCCGCCATTGAAAATCCCTTCCACGTCTCTTGCCTGCTTTTTATGTAATCAGCGGTTCCGCTTCCATCAAAACATTATATATATATATATATATATAGTAGCAGACCATCCAATCTTCAATAAAAATATGTATCTATATGCATCAGAGCGTGTCAACTTGTATCTAACATCCGCCATTGAAAACCCCTTCAACGTCTCTTGCCTGCTTTTTATGTAATCTGCGGTTCCGCTTCCATCCAAACATGATATATATAGTAGCAGACCATCCAATCTTCAATAAAATATGTATATATATGCATCAGAGCCTGTCAACTTATATCTAACATCCGCCATTGAAAACCCCTTCAACGTCTCTTGCCTGCTTTTTATGTAATCAGCGGTTCCGCTTCCATCCAAACATGATATATATATATAGCAGCAGACCATCCAATCTACAATAAAATATGTATATATATGCATCAGAGCCTGCACCGGATGATTATTTAAGTTTTCTGCTACAACAAAATGCAACATGGTTTTGGATAAACATGAAATATTGAAATTTGAACATTAAAAACAAAAAATAAAAACGTCCTCGCCGTCTGTGGGAATCGAACCCACGACCACATGGTTAAAAGCCATGCGCTCTACCGGCTGAGCTAAGACGGCCAGACGGCTATCCTGGTTATCGTTTTCTTACTCAGAAATGGTAAAAGAAGACCGCTTCGGCTCAGTAAGTCATTTTTAGAGTGCAGAACAGAAGCACCCGCAGCAGCTTAGCCAGCAATGGCCGAAATCTCAGTAGCTCATCAGGACTCCGATTCCTCCAAATTACCGGATAGCGCTAGTGAGCCACGACATGGATCCCAATCGGAACCCGACTTCGACCCGAAATTAATGCGTAAAACCCCACCCGGATTGAAGCGTCTTTTTCTCACCTTCTCCGTCCTGTTCTCCTTCCTCCTTGGTCCGCCTCCATATCTCAGTCACAGCTTTAATTATTATTTCCCTTTTTTTCTTTCAATAAATAAACAAACATTTTTTTTTTGTTTTTAAATTGAATTTCAGGTTTCCCATTCTTATGGAAATCCGTCGAAATCTACCGTTCTCCTCTGCCTTTTCGCGAAATCGATTCGCTCTCGACTCAGCTCCGATCCGATGCTTTAATCTTCCCGCTCCATTTCCACGCCCTTTTTATTGGATTCGATTCTGATCCCGATCGACTTCGTCTGTCAATCCTCTCCGAAATTATCAAACTAACCTCTCAAAACCCTAAATGCTTCAACAACTACACTCTGTCCGTCACAGTGGACTTCGCCCCCCATTGCCTCCGCTCCCCAACCTCGTCTCCAAATTCGAGTTCTAACCAGTGCGGATCAGTCACCGTTACTGATTTTGTTCAGAACGATGACGCTGACGTTGATGAGAGGTTGCGGTCAGTTTTTGGCGGGAAAACTAAGGAGTATAGTGTGGTGGTGGTGAAGGGTGAGAATGAGAGTGAGAGAGCTGTTGTGGGAAAGTATAGGCACGCGTGGATGGTAGTTGGCGGTGGCAGGGAGGTGGACATAGCAGCGGTGAAAGTTGCGGAGATGTTGGTCAAGGTGTTTGTTAATGGAGGGAGAGATGAAGGATCGATTCGGAATGAGTTTATGCCTGTGGGAGCTGATGGGAAGATCGTTCTTTCCTTCAATTTGCTCAATGCGGATCCACGTGATTGGGTTTATGATTGGTATGAGGCTTTTGATGCTAACCTTTGCTCTTTTTTTTGGTTATGAATTTGATTAATTTTTAAACGTTTGTTGTTTTTATTTTGATCCTGTTTGTCTATGTTGAAAACTTTAGTTGAATGAAGTGTTTCATAAAAGCATGCTAAATGAAACATGTTATAGTTAGAATGTTAGCTGTTGCATTTTGCTCATCTGATATTTCCTTGTATCTGGTTCAGGGATTTTGAGAAGATTGATGACACATTGTTGGCCCCTATGATTGAGGCATTGGGACCTGTGGCAAACATCAGTGTAGAGAGTCAGGTCAAGGGTCATCTTCCTTCTTCATTTCGGCCGTATCATATTTTCTATTTTCTTCTTCTGATTGGGGTTTCATTGTTCAAATGTATAGGTTTTATACCATACACCGAAGGCCTCATTCTCTCATTGGAATCAAAAGTTGGAGAGCTATGTCTTTAGTACCAAAGATCTTCCTTTCTTTGTATGTATCTTTTTTAGTTTTTTTCTTTTGTTTCTGTAGATTACTGATAAAAGAATGCTGTTGGAAATACGTCTTAATGCTGTATTTTAATGTATTTATGTATGTTTTTGCTTTCTGGCCACAAGAAATGTTAGACATTCTTTCAATTTGTCATTTAGGCACGAATTATTGTACCTCCTATATGGAAAACAATGGACCTTATCTTATGTACGATTAATGTTATCTCATGGTTTTAACAGGTAAATTCTAATGAATGGCACTTAGATACTTCAATTGCAGCCGGTGGGCGATCAAAGATATTGCAATTTGCAGTGTATATTCTTTTACTCAGTTCTTTTTTTCTTTTAACTGTAATAATTGCATTTATTGAGGCTTAGGGTGTATCAACCTAATAACCATATGATTCCATACTTTTCGATGTATTTTTGGTTTGACGTCCACTTTTGGAGAAAATGTTGATTGAGGAGTGTTGGCCAGCTTCGATCTGCCTTTTATAATAATCTCTATCAATCACTGTCATAGTTGTGATTTGCTTGCATGCGTGTTTCAATTTCTTGAGCTGTTCACTTTTCTCTACTGTTGCCAGATATGTACCATCTGCAAAGGAATGCCCTCTTCTCCTCCAGCTGCCAAATGGAGAGATTTCTAAGACAAATGGTTTTATATCTCCAGTTAGTTATCAAGCCTTTATTTTCATGCCTTTCACTAGCTTATTATTCTTGTGGGACTACATTGCCTTATTACTTTTCATGAACCTTTTAGATGTGGGGGGGTGTTATTGTTTGGAACCCTCAAGGCTGTTTAAAGGATTCAGAATACAAGTCCACTGCCTGGCACACAATTACCATAAAGGTTAGATGATACATAACAAATTCAACACAAAACTGCATATCCCCCTCCCATTCTCTGCTCTCTTTCCCTCTTGCACATGCTTGCCTTACCGTGCGGATGCAGTAAATTTCCAGAGCAACTTTTGTTGTTTGAGACTGAAGTTCAGAAATCAGTTTCAGACCACTTAGTTTGTGGATTTATTCCCATCCATCTTGGACTATGGAAAAAAGAGAAAAATTGAATAAGTAGGACATGTTCTATTGTTATTGGTAGCATCAATTTAGATTTCTCTAATTTGACACATGAACATTCTTAAACAGGATCTTGAGAACATGTATGAAGTATTCATTGGGCAGTTCAGGCAACTCTTCGGTTTCAAATCTGTCAATGTTTATGCTGGTGCATCAGGCGTTTGGAACCTTCTGCCTAGTGAAAGAGGTTTTACTGAGTGGTAAGATAAATTTTGTAGTTCCAGACAGAAAATGGGTTAATAGTATTCACCTGACAGAGCTAAACTCAATTTCATAGTGGTTTGATCAGCAAGCTTATTCTGTTTGGTTGCTTAAGCCTTAAAGTCCATCAAAATTTTCGTTCAGTTGTTCATTCTGTCTATGTTGAGAGTATTTCTTACTTTTAATTCTTGTCCAGGGAATTGGATGTCTTGTCACGTCAGCATACATGTTTTAATCTTCATTCATGTGCTACAACGCTTGGATCTCTTTCAAGATTGGTATGTGTTTGTATTAAAAAAGTACCATCTGATTCAGTGAGACTTTTTTGCTATTGATGACAAATTTTAATGCAGGTTCAATCATTGCCGAGGATGATTATTAAGGATGAGATAGGAAAACAGGTAGGATATTAGGTTGGACTATGAGTTTATTTATAGGAACACTTGCATTTGTAAGTGTCTGTTTTAAAAATAACCATTAAACCAGTTTTCAATTTTGTGGTGGTGTCATTGACCAGGTAAAGCTTTCTCTTGAGGCAGCAAAGCTGGCACAAAGTAATGCTTCTAGTGGAGCATATGAATCTTCAGCTGGTACGTTCCTAAACTTAGCCGTAGATTATTGTTCAATTGTGTCTTAAAAATAATTATCTGCTGTCCAAATCTCTTATCAGGTAGACTCTCTAGCAAACAATTTACACTTTTTTTTTGTCAGCTTCCTCAAGTCAAGCAAGGTCTCTAGCAGAGGATGCCTTTTTCCACCCATCTATTATGTCTGTCAGCTACTATTCCTTCGAGCATTGTTTTGCTGTCTACTCGGTTAGTTAAATGGAACTTTCATGTCTCCCTTGATAATAATTAATCAGAGACTGAGATTTTCTTACCAAAGCATGCTTTTTATTACTTTGTATCATGAGATTTTGTCTTAGTGCTATTGGAACTAAGTGGTCTCTGATAATTGAATACTCAATTGAAGGTATGTAAAAATGAATAAATAAAGTATCTATTGGCCAGGGTAGGGTAAATTATCTTCCAAATGATGTGGTTGATGTAAATCTAAGGCAGGAAATTATGTTATGATGCTTCGACTATTCATTTTCTCTGAAGTACCATGTTCGAAACATATTCGAATATGGGTATGGGCTATGATCTTTCAAATATATGAAAAAAATTTAGAAAAGATTGAGCATATGTGAAGACACAAACCCATATCCTATGCTTATCCCCAAGTCTGAGTAACATAGAAATAACATACAAATTCCATTGAATCATTTTTCATTTTTTTTTTTTTTTTAACAACATTGCATTCTGCAATTTTTTTCATTCTTAGTCATCATTCTTTGTAACCTCTGGTTGCTGAACTACTATCTCTGTTCATTAAAACGATTATTTGCAATGTTACTATTAGTTGCTTCGATTTATTGACTTGAATTACAAGGCTCAATGGCTGGCTTTTCTTTTATTGGTGCAGCCGTTCTTTTTGCCCGTTTCAATGCATGTTGTGCTTGCAGCTCTAAGAGAATTCAGGAGATATAAGCAAGAAAAGGCCAAGTACTTAGCTTGGAAGGCTAAAACAAACGTAGCATCATAAAGTGTTTCCCTGGATTGAAGATTGACATCAAGCAAGCAAAGGCTTCAACCTCAGGAAAGGGAGATAATAGCCATAGGAGAAATTAAAAAAAAAAAATTTAGCACAATTTTCTGAAATACGTTTTTCCGTGCTTGTATCTGTAGGAATTACTTGATGTCATATACTCTAGAAATTATCAAAAAAATGTTCAATTTGGCACTATTTTGATGAGTACAACTTTTGGATATATGCTGGCTACTGTCAGTTAGCGATGAGACTCCATGGCTCATGATAGAAATGCAATGCGTTCTTGAAGCCAATTTCTTGTTTCGGATTCTTTTGAAGACAAAAGCTGAGAGGAAAAAATTCACAATTTAATTGAATTGGTTCTTATTCACAAGTTACCTCCGAAGGCCAAAATGTGTTGCTCTAATTGATTTGCTAATTCCATGAAGGGAAAACTATAGTCTTTTGCAATTAGCAATAAGCATTATCTGCCCATACATAACAACATTATTTCAGCTCAAAATCTCCATTTACACTTTGATGAAGATTTCAGAAAGCTTCCAAGAAATCTTAAGACAATGTGGCACATTCATTAGTTTAAAGTTTCTAACTGAAGCCACTAATGGGCCAAAAAAAATCCTACCTATTTTCAATCTAACAAATAATCCATACTTTGATTTCAATAACAAGCTTATGAAGCCATACTTTTGTCAATAAAGCTGAACAAGAAATACCAAAAAGAATTGCTACATGCAGGTTCTTATCAGCCAAAACACAGCCTTGCAGTCTTGTTGTAGGATTGGCCAATTAACACAATCTTGACATTCAACAGGCAACAACTACTTTGCTGAAAACTCCGAATATCAGCCTCTTGATTCCAACGCAAGAATGATCTTCTTTCTTGGGCCCTGGAGTTAAAACCAAAAAGCAATCTGACAACAAAGTGTCGGGAAGAGAAAACAAGTAGACAATAGCGAAAACAGAATACTTCCAATACATGCGTGCAGCAGGAAAAAAAAAGAGAAAGATAAACAGTACAGGCTGCTGGGTGAAGGACATTCTTTAAAGCCCACAAGCAGAAGGCACATACATTATATTGGACTAAAGATGCATTTAAAGTGACGCATTTTCAGACTGCCTAGATACAAGTTTAGGATTTTGCAGGACTCCCTCCAGCACTATTTATCTGTACATTCTAGAAATTCCATTTTTTTTTGAAGAGACAAGCATTTAATTGCATTTAAACTGTTAATTTCAATAATAAGCCCCAATGATCATATGCAAGTTGAAGAAAAGCAAGCAAAATAAAGGGATTTTCTAGGACAGAATTAAAAAAAAGACATTCTCATAAAGTTAAGAATGTGTGCCTTAGCTCCTTGAAAGAGAAAAACATTTGAAGCATCTCAAATTAAAAAAAGAAAAAAAAAACACTGAATAAAACAAAGGGGTAGAGTAACGTAATTGCATCCACGTGTTGAGGGTTAGTTTGAAGTTACCATTGGTATGCCTAAAGCTTTCAGATCCTCATCAGTCATGTGCACAAGAGCAGTCATATCAACCTGCAGAAAGAGGTTTATGTCTTAAAACGGGTGCTAAAATTCCTTTAGTTTACGTAATGATGTAAAACAATAAAATGGGGCAAATTTACAATAGACAGAAGAAACATAAAACTTCATACTTCCTCTGCTTGAAAAGTAATCGCATATTTTTCAAGACCCAAAGACTGGAGGAAGCCCTCCACTGATGTATCAGCCTGCATAAGAAATCAAATGGCTTAGACACAAAAAAAACATACCTACAATAGTGCATTTTGGTAAGACTCATGACTTCGATAAATGACGGGACAATGGCTCTTATGTTGCAGCTTAACCAGCTACCACACGCTATCCATTTAATCTTTTCTATTTACAGTTAAAAACCTAGAAAATATCAGACAGCAAGGGCAGAATGGGTACAAAATAACCATTTGGGTTTAAATAAGAATAGACGGAAAAAATAAAACAAAAATATAAAAGTGCAAACTCAGGGACATTTACAATTCGATTTAAGAGAAAACCAGAAGCCTTTTATTGACTTCTTTTTGTATATTCCACAAAATCAATAACTTAGCATCAAACAGTAAGTCGTCATAGCGTGGTTTATTGTCCCAAAAAATTCTTTTATTGTCAAACTGCCAACAATATGCACATTCCAAATGCAGTTAATGAAGGTTCACAAGCCAGAGTTGATAGGTCAATTTTAACCAGTTCACTTCATTGTGCCTTCCAATTTCCAAACCAATATGCCATTATGTGGCAGGTTTTTGAACACCCCCTCTCAATCCAAAGTTGACAATCTCAACTTCACTCAGTTCAATTCATCATGCATTGCAAACAAGCCCTAGGGATATGCATGCCTTTACATAGGAGGTTTTGAACCCCTCCCCCTGCAATCCAAAGTTGACAGGTCAAGTTTACTGAGTTCACTTCATCATGCATTGTAAACCACTGTAAACAAGCCCTAGGGATATGCAAGCCACTAAGTGGCAGGTTTTTGGACAAACACCCCCCCCCCGGCTCCCCTCACATACTCCTACACACATATGCATACACCTCTGACAAAAGGAAAACAGAGAAGAAAAATAGAGCTTTGATGTATCATTCTTGTCCAACAAATATAAAATACCACATAATATTGCATTTTAAGGTATAAAAATATCATGACGTATATTATGAAGAAATGCAAACAAACATGCTAGCCATTCCTTTGTCTTGTGATAACATGGGGAAGAGGGAGAAAATTGGGGCAGGGGGGGAGGGAGGTTCCTTAATAGCTCAAGTGGTAAGGAAAGATAGTAACAAGCAGAAAAGAGAAGTTATTACACCTTTTGCTGTGCCTTCTTTCCTGCTGCAGTATTTGCAGCCCTTTGGGGCCCTGGTTCAGAAGTTTCAACTGCTACAATTCTCCTGGCTGTTTTGGCAACTTCCACTTTTAGTTTTGGTGGATCAGCATTTATTGGCTGTGTATTCATTGTTCCAGATAATTTTTCACGAAGATCACCTACACCTGAGAGAGTTCCCCTTCCACTTTGAGACACATTTTGGAGACTTTTCCTTTGCAGCTTCAAACGAAGATCTCGAGCATCGACTTTACGATCTTCACAAACCATTAAAACACAGTCAAAACCAAATAGAGATTGATTTAGTTGCATCCAACTATAGCAGCAATATTTAATTTTCATGTGATTGTGTCAGGCAACCCATACTTGAAACATTAGGTACATTGTCTTGGTAAAGATCATGTTCCCACTTGTCATCTTGCCTCAGCCTGCAAAAGATGTCGCATGAAGATGTTAACAGATTAGGAGAATTAGGGCACAGAGTACAAATAAAACAAATTCAACTTGTTTCTTTTGGGTGGAAATAAGGGGGCATAAACAAATTCAAATTCTCATTTTCTTCCTTTGCCTGCGGGGGAAACAAGTAGAATGCCTATTGAGCACTGAATGTAAAGCACTTAATGCCTACAATGTTCAGTGCAACGAACATACTTTGAAAGCTAAAATTTCAAAGGTCCCTTCCCAGTTCCCAGTTCCCAATTCCCAATTACCCATGACCTATGACCCCTCCCCACTCCCCAACCCTCCCTTCTTGCTACGCGTCATACTTGATCATTATTTTTAACGTCTCTAATTCAAAACAGAACATGAAATTTTGGTTTCATTCGGCTCCTTTATGGAAGATGGAATCCAACTCCTGAATTTTGGGAATTTAAATAAATAGCCATGTTTATTTTATTCAAAGTGTCTGTACCTCCAATGCACTCATGAACTCCATCTCAAATCTTTCACAATATATTAAACTCCAATATTCAACGCAACGCCAGCAGCAAAATTGATTCATCATCCAAAAATACCAATTCAATGGAAACATTTTTTTTTTCTTTTGGGCAAGTACGAGGAAAGCAGTTAAATTACTGCATTAGACTAAAGTAAATAACTGGGGAAAAAAAGGGAAAATTCATGCTAAAAAAAAAACCAAATTTTCCTCCGTAAAAACAACCAGAAAAATAAAGAGAAAACCACACCTCTTGCCAGTGATTTGACGCCGACGAATAGAGTTGTCGAAGGAATTGCCATTGAGTCTCTCCTTTACCGACCTTTTGCCAGCACCTTCCTCCACTCGATCAGCATACATCTCTACCAGCTAATTAAAAACCCGACCACTTATTTTTTTATAAATCACGAGAAAACGAGCAGAAGACGACGAAAGATTGGCCTGGATTTTTAAATTAAAAGTTCTAGCTAGCGTGAGGGGGTAAAAAAGAATAAAATCAAAAACCCTAGACGCTTTTTCGATTTAAGCAAATGTATATATTTTTGTTTAGAACGCGTACTGGTGAAAGATTTTTTGGGTCAATTTTTTAGTTTATTCCCCTGCCTTTCGAATTTGGAGAGTGATGTTGGGAATTTTAAGTTCCTTTGCATCAACGACTTAGGCATGAAGTTATTATGATGAATCAAAACGTGCCGTTTCGCAGTAATTGGGTAATCACCCCTTCGAAGCCCATCAGCCTAAATTCCGTAAATCGGTTTTATTTTGTCTATTCAGCCACCTAAGTTGATTAAACGATTGTTACTCGGTTTTTTTTTTTTCCTCTCTCTCTCTTAAGGAAAAAAAAAGGAGGAGAATTTGTAATATAAAAATGTTTTATAATTAAAATTAATTTGCTTCTTGTAGAATTTCTTAATCTTTCTTGGCTATGATATAACTACTAAAACTTATTTTTTCTTATGTAAAATCGGACTTTGATCTAAAAATTTTATTTATTTTTAAGTTAGTTTAAAAGTTTATTTTATTATTAATATATTATTTTATATTAACATTTATATATTTTTATAATTAAATTTAAATAAAAATATTATTTTTATTATTAAATAATAATTTTAACTGACATTAAATTTAAAAAATTTATCCAATGTCTTAAGTTGGACAAATCTACTCTTAGCCTCATATAGCGTAAAACCATCAAATATTTTAGAGCTTTCCAACGCTGGATTAGGGGTTAAAACGGTCAAGCAGCAAATACTGTTATTCCTTCTCTTTTTTCCCTAAGTTCCTCTTAAGATTTCTTATTAGCTGAATTCCAGATTTCTAGAACGTCAAAAAGGACATAGAAAAAACACCAAAGATACATTTGGAGGACTCTTAAAGATTGATTAAAGCAATTGCTTCGAACAGCGTTGTCAAACAATATGACGCATGAAAAGTTACTACAAGAGATTTGGTTCATAAATTTCGTATATTTTATTCATTTATTGATCACCTCCTCAAGCATTGACATTCAACCTGATGTCACTAAACTTGATATTACTACAACTCTAATCTTCCTCTTCTCTCGTCTTTTCGAGAAGACCGAAGAAGGGATTTGTAATTGCGGATTTTAACAGAGAACCGGCCGAGTTAAGCAGTTCGATATCGACTTTGTCACGAGGAAAAACCAAGAACTCGTTCCCTTCACTTCTCTCAAACCCGCAAAGCTCAAGAAATTCGATCCCTCCTTTTAGACTTCCAACCGTTTCCTGATTAGATGAAAAATTCGTCGTCACAAAAAATAACACTGATACATACATAGAGAAGGTCTCCGCACGCTTCAATCGGATTTAAGGCAATGACTAAAAAGGCAGCTTACCTGGAATTTCGGGTTTCTAAGACGAATCTTCCTGAACTTTTCCTCATCAGGATTCCTTGCAACATTTCCGACATAAATCAACAGGGTTTGGAATGCCCTGTTTACTCGGGCATTATCATCCTGGAATAAGAATAATAAGCTGGGAATCATGTTTTGCTTGAAGTAAAATATACTAGCTACGAAAACAATGAATTAAGAAATCACTTGCCCTGTAAGTCAGCTTCAGAGATCTTAGACATTCCCTCATGCGGTCAGCCTTTTTCACAGACTTAACAGGCAAGGAATCCTGCAATTTTAACAGGATCAAACCCAAGAAGATTTCTTACATTCTCCCATAAAATGAAGTGTTCCTTTGTGTCTAGAGAAACCATCTGAAAGATACATAAAACCTGTTTTTCTTGTATAATTGGTCGAGGTGGTTTCACTGCTCGGCCTTCAAGTGGCAATCCGAGTCCTCGCCTTCTTTCCAACTGTGAAGTTATAAGAATTGTTTGAACCACAAGCAGTTTCAAAGACATAGAAAGACTCAAACAACATACAAGTAGCAAGAATCCTTTTTCCCCTCCTTTGGAAAGAACATAGTAAGAACTAAGAACTAGAACAGACCTTATCCACCTCTAATTTCTGAAGTATTTTCTCCCTCGCCCTTCTCTCTTCCTCCTTCTCGGCTTTTCGCAAGGTTAAAAGGCTGATAATCATGCATTTCAGAAGTTGGTAGTGAATGGCGTCATTGATTTAAGAAAGCAGAGGAGATAAAACGTACAGAAACTTCTGCACAGAAAGATCTTATAAATGGAGTATACAAACCGTTGTCGTTCATTTTCCTCTGCAATTCTCTTTGCTTGAAGGAGTTCTTTACCTGCTCGAATCCTTTCCTGCAAAAGGCGTATCAGCTAGGTAGACTAACTAAAATACCAAGATTCACGCAACGGTAAATAAAACCAACAAAATGAATGATTAAAAAGTACCTTCTCCCTTTCTCTTTCACGTTTCATTTCTTCATCCTGATTCTTTCTGCGAAATCGATCCCTAAGAGTGAGCAGCTTAATGAGAATGAAAAAGGAACATATTGAAAAGGGTAGTATGAGCATTAACAAAGTCAAAAATCAAGACAGAATAAAGCATCAATAAAAGACAGCAGCCGTAGATAATGAGGGAAGGCAGACAAATACAAAAAGTTTTAACTGTCGGGAAAAGGGGTAAAGCTCTTTCTTCACAAAGGGATTGCTGAAGTCAAACCTTAGTTCCTGTTCTTTAATTTTTATTTCTTCTGTGATATCATATGGCTGAGGGGACTCAATATCCATGTTAAATGCTACCTGGGTTTAATTGGACAAGAAAAGAAAATTTAGTGACAAAGCCTGCAAAAACAAAGCTCCGCAAAATATATCGATATATGGACCTAATTAGATCCTTCTTTCACGAATTGTAGCAATCAGGCCTATGAAAGTGAAGTTAAAAGATACCAGTAAAAATTGTAAGTATATATCTGGAACCTTGAACCTAGTAACATGGCAATGAGAAACTAGAGAAAAGTAAATCTATGTTACCTTGCCAGATTCAGGATGAATATCAGATATAGGTACGTGTTCAACATGTATATGCTTAATTTTTTTTAAAGTATTTTCACATATACTCTCGTACTTGTGTTCGAATATGTGTTGGATATAGATGTCGAATATAAGTATTTTATGAAAAATCAAGATTCCATGTAACATAAGAGTTAAATAAACTGAATAATTGATATCTAGTGCGGGAAGAGATTGCCGGTTTGGATGGGAACTGGAAATCTTTCCCTAATGCATACACTACAAAACGTTATATCGTTCTTAATAATTTCTTGCACTTTCAAAGATAGTTTGTTTCATCCTTCAAACAGGCTAAATTTTTACTCTGATTGTTCTCAGTCATGATTTATGTAAATGAACATGCCTATATTATTACTTTCTTTGAAATGAGCATAAACACAACTGCATTTTATAAGATTAAAATTGAAAATCTAAAACCAAGTAGCCATCTGATGGGATGTTACCTATAAAAAGGTCCAAGAAAATATGATGAAGAAATTCAAGAAACACTATCAAGAAGGTGAAAAGCCGTACCAAGGGCATCTGGTCAATGTCCGCATCATCCTCATGATCAATGAGCCAATTTACAGCCGCTTCGACGGTAGTATTACCTACAACAGTGCAGAAAAATTCACGTAAAAACATTTAAAAATATGTCCAAAATAGCTCTTAGAATAAGACATAGACAAACTTTAAACCCTCACCTTGAAAAATATAAATTTATATGGAAATATTCTAAATGCATCACATTTTGCACTCGAAAAAGCTCACCTGAATAATGAAGAGCCCGAACTGCTCGGGCCTGTGGGAATCCCAATGATTCAACTTCCCCAAGCAATTTCATATTTACTTCCATAACGGTATTTTCTGTTGTATAATTGTAAAGCGTTAGGATTAACAAAAGAGTTAAAATAAGAGTAATAATTAAACATGCACGAACGAGAGACATACCTTGTTGGGGCTCCATCGAAGACATGATTCAAGAAAGGCTTTTGATTGTGATTTGGAGTTAAGGGAAACAAAAGATGACAAAAGAAATGGGGTTTAAATGACAAAGTGGATTCTTGAAAGAAAACGACTTAAAGATTGAAGTATACGTAGAGATTGGTTTGGGAATGAGGATTTACAATTTTTCATACATATTCCAAGCATTAGAAAGCCCTGGCAACTTCTGGTTTGGGACTCTTCCCTTCGCTTCTTGCTTTCTTCTTTGGCAACGGTTTGATTCCCTACCTTTATATACCTTTTGAGCCCCCATTCGTATTAGGCTCACACGCAAAGAACTTTCCTCCAGACACACATGCGTTGCCTCTTTTCATCCTTCAGTTTTAGTTAGGGTCTGGGGTTCACTCATACACGAATCAAGTTATTTGTCCTATTTAAATTGGGTTGGATTTGAATTTCCTAATTCACACTAAACTATTATTATCTAAGATATAATTATAAAAATATTAATATAAATAAAAATTTTATATTTATTAAATAATAAAACAAAATTTTTATTATATTTTGATCATGTTAGATTTTATATTTTATTCTTTTATGATATCATTTTCATCTTTAACACGTATTTTATCATATCGGACAAAAGTTTAACACTTAAACACTCTCCTAATATAAATGTCTATACTTCATAGAGTATTATATTATTTACACTTGCTATTTGTTTATTTCCCAAGAAAAGTTGAAAAAAAAATAAAGGATGATATTTACGGTCTTACTTTGGTATTGATGTAAAAAATTGCTTACTTTATCAACTTTTCCTTTTTTTTTTTTTTTGGGTAACCAAAGAAAAAAATTATAATAATAATTTTTATTATATCGTTAGCTTAATTAATAAATTTATATGAAAATAAAAATAATAATATATTTTGAAAGTGTATTTATATCTTTTAATTTTATAAAAGAGCATGTTTGCTACGAAGCTATTAAACTATTAAAACAGTTAATATTTTTAATATTATTAATAAAATTTTTGATTAAATTTAATATTACGAATTAAATTAAATTAAATTAATTTTAAAATTCAAAAAATTATTTTATTTTTCATTTAAAATAATAATTAATTATATATTATTTTTAATTGAAAATAAACTGCACATTTTTTTATTTAAAAAATAATTATCATCTTTTTTAATTTATTATTTCTTTTCCAAAAAATAAAATAAAAAATTGTTCAAACGTGTCAAAATCTAATGTTTTTAAATCCTTGTTTATTTCCATATTTTTCCTCAGGAGGCCGCACCCACTCGTTATTGAATTTAATCCAAGTAAAAATTGCAAACTAAATGACAGTATTATCCCTCACCAAGTTTTCCATTCACTCCACGCGTAAAGCCTCTCCTGGGCATTTCTCCAAATAAATGAAGTAACGCTTTTTTTAAAAATATTTTCTTTATATTTTCTTTATTATTTCACAAAATCTTTTATTTTCATTTTCATTTTATTTTTATTTTTTAATAAAATTTTATCCCCTTCATTTCTTTGATGGGAAAAATTAAATTTAAGACTAACGGAGATATTCTTTTTAAAAAAGAGAGTAATGGGAAAAAGGAAATGAAAATTTTAAATTTTACGTATAAAGAAACTGTAATTATCGAAATACCCTTAATCTTAGAACTGTCCCCTCCCTCCACTTCGTCTGTTATTGGAACCGACCCTAACCTTTAATCTTAATTTCAGTACTCTTTGCCCTCAATCTCTCCTCTCCACCAACCGCACGATGAAGTGAAGGCTGGCCGGAGCGGGTTTTAATCCGATTCAACCCCAAGGAAAAGGCCAGTAAGGGTGACTTACAGGAGGGCCGGTCCTTGACATCGGGCTTCTTGGAGGTTGAAGAAGAAGGCTTAACCGCTGGGGTTTAGGGTTGGGGTTCTTTGGGCTTGAGGTCCTTGCGTCTGAGTCCATCTTTGATTTGGGTTTTCTTGCAAGCTATGGGACTCAAATGGGAAGTGGTATTGGGGGTCTGTTGAGAGCAAGCTGTTTTCTTTTTTCTTCTTGAAAAAAAAAAAAAACTAAAAGATTTAGTATAAATAAACTAAGTTTGCTGTTCAATGAAAAGGATAAAGCTTTGAAGTTCAAGAAGTGGGATTTTATTCACAGTTTGGATTGATTTTAATGGGTGATTGTTGAAGCCTTGAGCTTGAAGATAAAGAGGGAAAAGGACGAGAACGCAGAAGACGTGGAGCAACCTTGGTAATTTCAGAAAACTGATTATTTGATTAAGTGTTTCAGTAATTAGGGTTTCCTTTTTAATAATTTTTAATGGTTTTGATTTCCTTCAATGGAATTATTTTTTTCATTGTACTCTTTAGTAAAAAAAAAGTCTCCCATGGGTTCTAAATGTAATTTTCCCTTATTTGATTTCACCAGAGTGGAATCTTGACATTTCCCTTCGTCTCCGTGCGTCGTTCTCTCTTTCTCTCTCCTGACATGGGAGCGATTAATGGACTATTTTTTTTTTTTTAACTAATACTCTCTCTATCCTCTTTCAAATTAACTAACTACTTTCTCTCGCTAGAGTTTCGAAGGGAAACTTGCAGATAAAGGGGAGGGTACTCCATTCTAATTGTACGGTTCCTACAACTTACACAGAAGTTTTTGTATAGTAATAAAATAAATGAAAAGTATTTATATATTTTTAGTTATATATATATATATTTGATGAAATTAATTAAAAAGCCCAAATTGGAAGGGAAAAAAAAGAAACAGGAAGCCCTTTTATTCTCCTCGTCTTCCTAACGTAAAGCCCAAGCTATTATTACTCACTGAGAGGAGTCACACAGAAACCCGAAAAGCAGCCAAGAGGAACAAAACTTCCCAAAAAAAAAAAAAAAAAACTAAATTTCTTTCAAGAGAGTGATAACGAGTTGAAAAGAGCGGAAACGTTTCAGGTGTTCCCCGGTTGCTTTTCCTTAGCTCCCAATTGTTCGACTCAGTATCCAAATTCAGGTTATTTTTATACAAAATTTTTTGTTTTGGAAACCCTATAATTTGAGTAATGTTTCAAATTAGTGCACGGTTTCTGTGATTTTAATGCGTTTAGAGTTTCCTTTGTCTCCCTTGTGGTATCCTATACGCATTTCGACTGAATGCCCGTGGATTTACGTGGTAAGTGGTTTCTTATGTGTTTATATATACACTTATTCGAAGTTAAATGCGGGGGAAGCTCATTAGGCTATACGTTGTGTTGTTTAGTTACTGATTTTCAACTTCGAGGAACTTCCTATGTAACTTTTCAAAAGTAAATTACATTTCAGGTGTGGAATTGCAATAAGTGAAATGTTGGCACCTTTTAGGGTGATATTAAAAGGATGAAACTTCTAATTAGTGAATTTCTCTTTATTGAATTCAGTAAAAATAATACATTAAATACAATTTTTTCCCAAATTAGTAATTCAATAATATTTTGCCAATGCTTAAGGGATAAATTAAACAAACCCTTGAAATGATTAACGTGGTTTATTCTGATTTATTCGTTATTTTGGCCTTTGTATATTACAAATATGTTTGACTGAGAGTCAAATCGACACATTTTCAAGCCTTTTGCTGTTTGCAACACTGTGTGAGATAGAAGCTGGTAGGCAGCTGATTACTGGAGTATGTGATGTTTTTCTGCTTTTAGTTTTCTTATGGATTTGCATGTTAAGCAACTAAATGTTTGAATCTGTATCTTTGTGGTTTCAAAGTTTAGAAAATAGGTGCAGAACACATTGAGAAGATAAGTGCTACAGAATTGCTAGGATCATTAGTTGCCGTCTTTCAATTTTTTTTCTTCAGAGATAGAACCAAAAAAGAAGGCCTTCTGAATTGTCATGATGCTATTCATAGAGATTTTAACTTTTGAAAAGCAGAGTAACTAGTTTTTGCTGGTTTGTTCACAATTTTAATCAATAAAGATGCAATTAACAGTAGAAACAGAGCTGTATCTGTTCAACTGAAAGAACTCTCTTTATATCTTTCTTCATGGCTCGTAAGTCAGTGTGCAAGCTCTAGCGTGTCTCTTTTGATGTAAAAGCTCAGTTTTCATGGTTTGATACTTTTTACATTGAAGTTTAATTTCCTATGTTCGGTATAAAGGATGGAAACCGTATTTGTTGTTCGTACTAATTTTTTTATTATTGGTTCCTTATTTTGATTGTTTAAATGCCATAGCTACTTTGAATGACTTATATTTTGTATTGTGATTACCTAAAATGACCTTTAAGTTTTACTTAAGGTCCGTTAATAACACTTTCATTGATTTTTTAAAATTGATATTGTTTAATGTTTGAATTTGTCTTTGATTTGCAGATTGATTTTCAATTGCTGCATCACTCAATTGCTAGGTTAGTTTCTGTTTTCATGGTTTGTTGTATTTAGAATATTTTTTCTCTTTTTTTTTTTTTTCACCTCTAAGTTTTTAGATTGGGTGTTGAATTTGACTGAACTTAACTGTATTTTCCCGTTCTGTTGATAGGATATTTAGTTATTTTTAGGTTGAGTGGCTTATATTATGGATTACGATGATTCGGTGAGGGAAAATATGGTAAGAATTAGCATTATTATGTCTCCTAAATCTATTGATGGGTAGCTTTTGTACATTGGCAGTTTCCATAAGGAAAATGTACTTGGGCAATTTCCTGTACTTTTTGTAATAGTGAACTTCAACTATGGTGTTGCTGGTTTTTTGTGTGTGTCTAAATGATGAATGTTAATGAAATTTTTTTTCTTGCTCTTTTTAAATTTCACTCTCAATCTTTTAGTTTTTTTTTTTTTTTTGCAAACAATTGGAATGCCCATAAAACGAAAAAAAAAAAAATCACAATCAGTCTTGCTGCCTTGGGCTCTAATCTGGAAACCCTAAACAAAAGAAAGAAGAAGCTTCCCACCTGCGTTTCCAAAAAGAAGGTCACGATTTTCCCTCCAATTTCAGGTGGCAGTTCCTCTCTTACCAAAAAAAGCCGTCTCTTGTATTTTATTTTATTTTTTTGTTTTTGTTTGGCTGAGTATCTCTGGTTTCTTGGGTAATCTATATTTATGAATTTTAATATGCGGGTTTCTTTTGCTTCTCTTTGAAATTGGGATCCTAGTGTCTCACTTCGTCATTTGATGTGGGACTGCGTGGCCCTTTACAGGCTTGCTTTGTCATCGAGATCTCTCATTCTTACTCTTGCCTACTGTTGTGTTTGGCTCATGGAAAATTTTGAGGAAAATATATGAAATTCTTGGGTTTTATTTATTAATTTGTTCCTTTTTGTTGAGAGGGAAAATCTTGAAGCTGATTAAGGAAAACGTTTTAGCAAGAATTTTAAGTTAATGGGTTGTAATTGTTATTGAATCTGAAGTTCCGTATTACATATATTCAAATTAAATTATATTGTTGATTGTGAATTAGAGTTAGGGCTGCAATAATGCTTATCATTATAGTTAAAGCACCAGATTGGACTTTTTATACGTTCATGTACCAAATTTAGAATTGAATTATGGTTTAGGTACTATTTCTTATAATAAATTCTCTACCATTATATATGTCTTATATTTGAGTGATTGACGAAAGATATTTTATTGTTTTAGAGAAAAAGGAGTAGAAACATGGAAGAAGAACCCTTGAATGGTGGTCCTGGCGTTAGGGTCTCTATATTTGATTATTCAATCGAGAATCATTTTAGGGCAATGGATACAATTTCTAGGCTTTGTGAAGAGCCCAAGATCGATAGTCTTGATGAAACTGATATCCAGAGATTCTCTTCTTCAATCACTTTCTTAAGGTATATTTATGCTTATCTTTGTGCATTTAGAACTTCCATATGTTTAAAACAATTTTTAAGCAGCGGTGACTGATTGTTTTTGCTGATATAAGTCTGGTTTGTTTCTTTGGATGTTAGCTTATCTGTATAATATAGAAATTTGCGGCTACATATTCTTAATTTACTATTGAACATGCTTGTAGGGAATGGAGGCATTTTAATTATGAACCGAGGATCATTAGGTTTGCTAGTGAGCTGGGAGACGCGCCAGGTCAAGATGTTTCTGGTGGCATACACTTGCCTCAGTTTTCATCAGCAACTGTTCCCAAGGTGAAAGCAAATCTTTTTATTTTGGGTCCTTCACTTGGAGGAATCTTTACACTTAAAATCTTTTGGAATAGTTATTACTTGTTGTGGCATGAAAATGTGTTAATACTCCTCTTTTTTTTTTTCCCGCTTATATAAGCAGCAGGAAGGACTATATGGAAGCAATGCATCTGCAGAATACTGGTTAGATTGGATTTTGGTTTGAGCTATGATAGTTTCCAAAATGATTGGGTTTACTTTAGTTGGTAAAAGGATGGTGTAATTTGGGTTTGGCAAAGGTCTTATTTCATTCTTGATCATAAATGCAGATTAATCAGCCTTAAAAGTTCTGCTATTCTACAGGATTCGTCCCACCCCCCCCCCCTTTTTAAACTCTTGTGAACATGTTACAGATGATGTCTGCTCTTGTAAACCGGTGCATATGCTTTTTATATGATAAGAATTTGGGTGTTATTGTTCCTCTTATTTATGATCTGTGCTAGCAAATATTTTTGTCCGTGAAAGTAAATTTAGAGCCAAAGCCTGTCTTGCAATGCCACTGCAAAATGGTATGTCATATACATTATTGAATAACATGATTAAATTACAATCTTCTCGCAGCAAGGACTTCGTGATGTATGTTGGAGGATCTGTTTGGGCATTGGATTGGTGTCCTAAAGTTCATGAGAATCCTAACAGTCTGGTCAAATGTGAGGTACTTTCCCCCTTCTCCCCTCTCAAATTCCTAACCTACTTTTGGGAACTTTTTATTTGTTTATTTATTTGATTTTCTGTATTTGAGCTTCAATTTGCTTTTATACTGGGCTTCACATTATTATAGCCCAAGCCTAGTTCTACTTGGGTATTTCTAATGAAAGAGACAAAAGCCTAGATTTGTTATTAAATAATAGTTTAAAATGCTGCCTGCAAGTAGGATTTTTAATAATAATTGTCACCATCTTAATGCTGCAATCTTGTGAGACCGTCCTTGCTGTGACATCTTTTTCTTTGCCTTATTTTTTCTTTTTTACCAGTTCATTGCCATTGCTGCTCATCCTCCTGAATCTTATTTCCACAAGATGGGTACGCCACTTATTGGTAGAGGCATCATTCAAATATGGTGTATGCTAAATGTTGGGGTGAAGGAGGAAGAAGCCCCTCTGTCAAAGAAAAAGCCAAAACGGAGATCTCAAAATACAGAACCTGTGGAGGAGAGCTTATCAAAGAGGCCTAGAGGAAGACCTAGAAAGAATCCAATAGATGAACCTCAATCGGATCAGGTTAAGAGGCCAAAAGGTAGATTTAGAAAGAAATCAATTGGTGAATCTCTTAACAGTGATCAAAATGACCAGGCCTTCCAGCCGCTTGCTGTTCAGTACCCAAAAGGTTCCTTTGAGCCAGTTTCAATAGACAATGCTCCTGGAAACATGCAAGAAAATGTTCCAGATAGGAATCATCCTAAAAACCAAAAAGGTGACAAAGAGGCAGCATTAACATCTGATGCAACCCCTAAAACTTCCGTGGAGAGTATAAAATCAAAAAGTAAGGCGCTGGAAAAAACTAATAGTAATGGTAAATGTCTCCTTTTATTGACTCAAAATGAAGAAATAGAATCTTCTTCTACAATAAACCAACAAATTCATTACAACTCTGGGCAAGATGCTATTCTGCCGAATAATGTTTTAGATAGCAATTCGTTAGAGGTGGGCCCTCGTTCTTCTTCTGTTCTAGGGGACATTGCACTGCCAAGAGTTGTCCTCTGCCTAGCCCACAATGGAAACGTTGCTTGGGATGTAAAATGGCAGCCTTATCGTATAAATGATTCTAAATGCAACCAACGGATGGGCTATCTGGCTGTCTTACTAGGAAATGGATCTTTGGAAGTGTAAGACATCGGCCTTAGTTGTCTAGACTCTCTATTCAAATTTTCTGTCATTTTTTGCCTATCATTTTTTAGGACTTATTCATAATAGAATAAGCATCATATCTTATACAACACTAATAGAACATGAAAGCTCTTTAAAGGGGTTGCTCTTTTGCCATGTCTTATTTAACAGTATATGTTAACTTCATAATTCAATGCATATTTTATTAAATGGAAGCATTGCAGCAAACAACCCTCCTTGTGGAGTCTTTGTGTTCCTAGCAGTGGATTGGATAGTAGTCCAAAGAACTATGTGTTTATATTGGTTGTCATTTGAGGTTTCAAAAATAAGGAAATATTTGGAATAATTCTAATAGTAATAATCATGTTAATATAAAACCCTGAAGTAGATACTGGAAGTTAAGTACAATGTTATGGAAGAATTAGAGTTCAATTCTGCAATATTGCAAATAGATTGGGTGCATAAGACGTATATAAATGAGAGAGGGGTTTGTCAAATACTTGAAATGTAGAAATAAAAAATATTACAGTAAACATTAAAAAAATTAAACTTCTGTATCATTTTAGAGCCTCCTTTCTCCTAACCTATTATGAATCTTAAGTTTTCATGCCAACTCCCCTTGTTTCTCCCTTCAAGTCAGTCCCATGTCATCCACTTTTGCATTAGGTTATAGCAATTAGTGGGTTATATATTTCGTTTAGGTTTATTGTTGACAATTCCACCACTGCATTGCAGGTGGGAGGTTCCTCTTCCAGATATGATCAGAAATGTTTATTCATCTTCACCTACGCAGGGTACTGATCCTCGCTTTGTAAAATTGGAGCCAGTTTTTAAGTGCTCAAAGTTAAAATGTGGTGATATACAGAGGTAATTTGCAAATCTATAATTTTCTCCATGAAATTATTCAAGATATAGATACGTGCCACTTCTCTAATATTGCAGAAATTCTCTAGAATTTCTAAAACATGATGGAGGTATATCATTTATCAATAATTCTTTAGAATTTTTAAAACATGTAAAGATTTACTAGAATACTAATTAGGGATGTTCTTTGCCGTGCAAAAAAGGAAAATGGAGGGGGGAAAGGGGGAGGTTGTGGGAGTGTGGGCTATTATGCTGCCTGGATCCCTATTTATACATAGGCAATTAATATCACAGTAATCAGTTGCACATGGTTTGGTTACTGTTGGGTGTACTGCATCTGCATGGCACATTCCCATTGACTGCTTCAATGTTTAGAATGATAGAATTCTTCTGCATGTGGAACATGAAAGAGATTCTTTTTCTGTATGAAAAGGAAACATAAAGAACAAGATTTTGTGTAGACTGCTGTTGAATAATTTACTTCTGTGACTTTATTATTAAACTAGTTTTTGATTAGAGATTCCTAGATTATATGGAGAACATTGTAGAAGAAAAGAAACGAAAAATTATTTTCACTTTACACCTGTGCAACTAGCGAAAAGCTTGGGTGAAAGGTGGTGAATTTTCTTCATTTAATTTGAATAATATTATCATTTATGCAGTTTGTCTCCTTGTCGGTTAACTAATGAACAGTTGATTATAGGAATCCCTGCTAAGTGATACTGCATTTTTATTTGGACTCGATTTGCAAACATAGAATTCAACTGAATGGTTTTTAAAAGCTTTATTTGGTTGCTTCTACAAGCTTATCCTTTGATCTGTAGAATTCTTTCATTAGTTCTACGACCTTTTGCTACTTTCGGTTTTCCCTTTTGATATTGTTGTCTGTTCGATTCTATTTCATTTATCTCTAATAGAGAGGCTCTTTTTTGTTTTACAGCATCCCTTTAACAGTTGAGTGGTCAACCTCACCTCCACATGATTACTTACTTGCTGGATGCCATGATGGAATGGTATAATGTCGATTAGTTTGCTGTTTATATACCTTTTTTTTTTTAAAAAAAAAAACAATAGCTCATATTGTATCTGTTTTGACTGTTGAAAGAATCAGTATTATGCCTTTGCATGAATGGAATTAGAATTATTCTTGTTGTTTTTGAATTTATTCTATAATTATTATAACTCTTCCAGGGAATATTTGTAAAATAAGTTATTTTTGCATTAATACGTTGATTTAACATTTGCAAAGTTACTTAGATTTTTCCTATTATTATCTCTTCAATGAATAAGATTATCAGTTACTCATAATTTTGAACTTTTTGATATCAAAACTAACATAGTTTATGTCAGGTTGCTTTGTGGAAGTTCTCTGCAGGTGGTTCACCCAAAATTAATGGTAATACATTTGGCTATTCATGTGGTTTATAGAAAGGCTTTGATCATGGTGCATCAAATCAACTGTTGAATTTTATTTCCCACTTTGTAATTATGCAGATACGAGACCTCTGCTTTGTTTTAGTGCAGATACAGTTCCAATTAGATCAGTTGCATGGGCCCCATCAGGAAGGTCAGTGATGTCTTCAGTGTTCCTCTTCCAGACTAAAATTATATATAGCTAAATATGTAGCAATGCTTTCTTCTGTTCAGAAACAATATCTTTTGGGGAATTTGGTGGTTAAATGCAAAGGGGAATGACCTTCTGTAGATATTTTGTCTATTTTTTTTTTTTCATTTAAGTATCCAAGGCTATCCGTCCTCTGCTGGACTATTGTTAATGAATTGGAACTACTTTATTAACAAGTTCTTTTTGTCAATAAACCTGATTCGAGCTCCTTTCTATAGTGATGTTGAGTAGCACAGAAGGGAACTAAAATATGATATTGGTCTTGTTATCAATATTGTTGACCTATTCTTCCAACTTGTATGTTTTATATTATTATGCTTGCTGCTTGTTCTAAATAAAACTCCATTGTTGAATTCCAGTGATATGGAAAGCTCAAATGTTATTCTTACCGCCGGACATGGAGGTCTTAAGTTTTGGGACATACGGTAACCTTGAGAGCATGTGTTGGTTTAAGTTCAATCACTTTGTATCTCTGTTATCTTTGAGCTTTGCTTGTCATGTTGCCAATGCATTCATTTCAATCGAATTCAGATGCTTGGTTCCTTGTTCTCCAATTCTTAATATTGAACTCTTTAAATGTATAGTTCTAACGTTTAATTAAACTTTCTAAATCTTCTTAGAGACAGTATGTTGTATGGCATAGCATCAATAGTGTAGGCTAAAAAATTATGTTTTACTCTTCTAATTTACTACCATGTGTTTCATTTTCTTTATGATTCTTTTTAAGCGCCATGAACTTCCTTGATTTACTGAAGCTTAGAGAATAATAGAAGCTTCAGCTGAAGCAGTTTTTATTGACTGAGAAATCAAACTAATTTCTAGTTCTGTAATTACTAGCAATGGAGTTAGCTGGATTCTCTTCAATCTTTCCTCTAATTCATTTTTACCATCTGTTCTAAATCACCTCAAATTAGAGTATCAACTATTGTGGCTGTTGTTGAGTAGATGATAAATGACCTGACATGTCTATTGTATTTTTTGCATATTTAGTTGATGCAATTAAGATGAAATGATTGTACATATCAATTTAAGGCTTAATTGGATCTTTACATGTGCCCGATTTTTTTTTTGGGTTGATCTGGCCGTAAGGCCTCTTTAAGTGGGAAATTGCTATTTTTTTTCCATATTCAAGAGTTTAAGCTCAGTTGGCATTAGAGCGATTTCCATTTTCCCTATATGTTCTGAATCAATCAAAATTTGAACTTTCACTGCTAAAAGAATTGTGATTCTCTAGGATTTCAACTAAAAGCACAGAAAATGTGTTCTCTTGTTTTGTTGTATTCTGTGTAAATATATATGGTTGTTGTATTGAGCATTTATCTCTAAGAATTTAACGTGTTAAAGTTGCTATGGTAGAATGATCACACGTTACTTAAGAGCTCTAGTTTGATGATTGTTTGC